>PVIW01003134.1:0-181771 GCA_004026585.1 Noctilio leporinus | reverse complement strand
CATCCCCTTTTTGCTCCCCTCTGTCCCCCCACCCACCCACCCATTCCCCCCAAAGTCAATCCCACCTGTTGTCCATGTCCATGGTTCCTTTATACTAGGTTCTTGTCTAAGCTGCTCCCCATCTTTGCCTCTACCTCTCCCTCCCCCCTACCCCGTTCCCCTGACCACTGAAGGCCTATTCCTTGTATTCATATACTTGTGAACCTGAGTGTTTTTATAATAGGTTTAATGAAGAATAGAAAATCATGAAGAAGTGGGACAAAGGGTATTAGCCAAGGGGAATGGACTGGGGAAACTTAGCAAGGACTGTTTGCTGGGGTTCCTCTCAGCATCACTGAGGAGATGCAAAGCTTGCTACCCCAAAATATATGTCTTTGGGATATTGATTATTTTAAGCTGGTATTCTAAAGAAACAAAAGACTCATGAAAAACATTTGATCTTCCCTTTAACTGCTTAAAAGAATTTAGGATAGAGGGCCTTCTCTCCAGAAAGGAAGATATCATCATAAATAACTACAGCTTAATGTGAACTTGTACATGGTCTGCAGGGAGGAATCTAGCAAGGCCCATTTGATCAAAGTCCCCTCTGTGTCCCGTTGTTCCAAGATGGCCCATTAAACATTTGTCTACTCAATGTTAACTCTTTTCACCTTGTAAATTGCCTTACTTCCCCTCCTTAGTCCAGAATGATATATATGCCTCATTTTGCCTTGCTATCTTTGGAATTTTCAAGCTTATGTAAATTCTCCATGTATATGTAAAAACTTGATTGTTTTTTTTTCCTGTTAACCTGCCTTATGTCATTCTGATTATCAGTTCAGCCAGGACAATTTAGAAAAAGTATTTTCTCTCCTCATAGCATCACTCCATCTTTGGCAATAAGGATACTCCTTTCTTCCAAGTCTAGGGAGGGGCACCTCTCATGTAAGATTCCATTGACCTGCTAGAGGGCTCATATTCCTTCAGTTTCACATATTCAATACGCCAAAGTACCATATTTTTCGGTCGTGTGTTCTGAACTCCACCAAAGTCTAGTTTTGAGAGGATTACAGTGGAATAAGGGTCTCAATTGTGCATGTTGGAGAGAGAACATTCTGGCAAAATCAGTAATTGGTAAAAAGGTCCCATGGGGAGAAGAAAGCTGATGGGTTTGTAGGAACAGAACTAGGCCATTGAAGCTGGACCAGAGCTAGCAGGAAAGGACATGGTAGGAGAAAGGTAGGGGCCGACTCTCAGCAGACCTTGTAGACTATGAACATGTGGAAGATTATTGGTGTATCACACAAGGGAGAAATGAGAATTTATTTGTATATTAAGAAGACGTCTCCCTATTGCAAAGGGATGCTATTACGGAGCTAAGTTACAGGGCCATGCTGAAGAGCTCACATTTCTAAAGGCTTGGACCTAATGCTCAGCATATAGTAGAAATTTAATAAACATTAGCTATTATTATCTCTTTCTGTTATGATGACACACATAGACCACGATGTATCCCAAATCTATACAGAGGGAGCTGATCAAATTTTAAAGTCAATTTAACTTTTAATTACTTCTCCTTGTCATAAAAGTGGTACACATTCATTTATAAAATTCACAAAATGATAAAGAAATATCATAAAAAATAAAAGAAAAACCCACAACCATAGTTCTTCCAGAGAGAACTTCAATAAAAAACTCCTTCCTTCTAGTTTTTCGCTATGTAATCATATCTGCATAGTTGAGCTCTCTTGTGCACACTTTTGTATGCTGTTACATTTTTCATATTAATTAAAACAGGTTAAGATTTAGGAGTTTCATATTGCTCACATTTTTTTAAGCATTTTATTTTTATTTATTTTTTATTTTTTAAAGATTTTTATGTATTATTTTTAGAGAGAGGGGAAGGGAGAGAGGCAGAGAGGGAGAGAGACATCAATGTATGGTTGCCTTTCACCTGCCTCCAGCTACAGACCTGGCTAGAGACCTGGCTTGCAACCTGGTTATGTGCTCTGGCTGAGAATCGAACCAGCAACCTTTGGGTTCATAGCCCAGCACCTTATCCACTCTGCCACCAGCCAGGGCCTCATTTTTTGTTTTTTTCTTCAGAAGCAAAGTGTTGTACAAAAACCAGTATTATTGGCTCTGAACATTTTTTTAACTCTCCAACTTGTTACAAATTGAATGCTTATGTTTCATTCAACTCTCTGATGTATGTTGGGCAAACTGAAATTTTTATACCAATTTAACAGGTGGGAAAATTGAGATTTCAGTGGCTAGAGAAGCTATAGTTCAAATGAGTGGAAAAGTTAAATCTAAAACTCTTTTCTGTTTCTGCCCTATTGATAATCTCACTATACTCTCCTATCATTCCCCTTCCTCAGTTCCTCCTTAGATCATTTCTGCTCATGCATGGCAGACCAGCAGGCCACACTTTTAGCTTATTGGAAATATGGACTCTCAGGTACCCTGTCAGATCTATAGTTGCAGAACCTGCATTTTAACAATGTCTCTTGATGATTCTTTTATACATTCAAGTTTGAGAAATGTAAGTAATGTACTTTTTATACCTTCTAAAAAGAATCTGAGATGACCAAGATAATTATGTGATAACCACTCCAATCTTACCCTACAAGCTGAACACAGAACATATTGATTGCACACAGAAGATGAGAAAATTGCAATTCTAAGCCAAAAATATTTTGCTGGCCATATACTTTTTGTTTACTAAAACACAAGATAAGAAGGAGCTACTTCAGTGGATAAGGTGCCGGCCTGCAAACCCAAAGCTCGCAGGTTCGATTCCCCAGCCAGGGCACATAACAAGGTTGCAAACCAGGTCTCCAGTTAGGTCTGTGGCTTGGAGGCAAGTGAAAGGCAACCATACATTGATGTCTCTCTGCCTCTCTCCCTTGCCCTCTTTCTAAAAATAATGAAATAAAAAAAAATTAAAAAAAAAAGGAGCTACTTATTCACTTAGCTAAAATGATTAACTCAAGAGGTCTTTAGAATTTGCATTTTAAAAATAATTTTCACCTGCATAAAAACTAGTTCAAATGCAAAAATGACATTGTGAATAAATATTCATTTTATCATGAATTATATTAGCAAAAATGTCCAGGGAAACCCAAAAAGTTGTCACAGGGGATTGGGTCCATGAAGCTTCTGCACAACAAAAGAAACCACTAACAAAACAAAAAGGCAACCAACCAAATGGGAGATCATATTTACAAAAAACATCTCTGACAATGGGTTAATATCCAATATATATATATAGAACTCCTACAACTTAATACCAAACAAACCAACAATCCAATTTTTAAAAAACGGGCGGAGAAATTGAACAGACACCCCTTCCAAGAAGATATACAATATTTATCACAACTTTATCCAACTCTGTATTGAAGGACATTTTGGTTGTTTCCCTGTCTTGGCCACTGACAACAATGCTGAAATGAACATAGGGATGTATATACCTTTATGCATAAATGTTTTTGAGTTTTGGAAGAAGATACCCAGAAGAAGGATTTCTGGGTCCTATGGTAATTCGACTCAATTTTTTTTTGAGGAACCACCAGACTGTTTTCCATAGTGGCTGTACCAGTTTACATTCCCAGCAGCAGTGAATGAAAGCTGTTTGCTCACTGCAATGTCTCCAGCACGTGTTATTACCTGTCTTGTTGACAATAGCCCTTCTAATAGGTGTGAGGTGATATCTCCTAATTTTCATTTGCATTTTCCTAATAGCTAGTGACATTGAACATATGTTCATACATCTGTTGGCCATTTGTACTTGTATATATGGAACACTACTCAGGCATTACTCCCATTGTGACAACATGCATGGGAACTTAGCAATGTTATATAATATGAATAATATAAATAACTCAGAAAAAGCTAAGATCCAAATGGTTTCATTCATATGCAGGAGGTAAAACTGAAACTCATAGACATGGACAATAGTATGGTGGTTAGCAGTGGCAAGGGAAGTAGTAAAGGGTAAAGGAAGCCCAATATGTGGTGATGGTGACTTTGGGTGGTGGATGCCCAATACAATCTACAGATCATGTATCATAGAAATGTAGGCTTGAAACCCATATGATCTTATTAACCAATGTCACCCCAATAAATTTAATAAAAATAAAAAGATGTATATTATGGAATGCCCTTCCAAATGTTAAATCAATCAAGGTGCTTTGTATGTGTAGAAAAATATATTTAGAGACATGTAAGTATGATTTAAATATATAGACTATTTCTGGGGGAATATACAAAATACTAGCAACTTATTTTTGTAAGAAGTAAACTAAGTGACATGGAACAGGAGAAGAAAGGAGACTTATATTTCAGTGTATGTGTTTTTGTATATTTTGAAGAGTGTACAATGTACATGTATTAATAATTTTATTATTTAAATAAACACCTACAGAAGTCACTTTTATTCAGGACAAGGGAAGTGGAAGGAGACAGTAATTATCATGACTATAATGATAAACAATCTTTGCATGATACAGAAGCAGAGAGTAGTAAAATGGAGTTAATTTGCAATTTTACAATTTGCTTTAACCATTAACTAGCTGAGTTCAATCCTTGTATGTTCAAATATCAGTATTACTTTGGAATAAAGGAAGCTCTCTCTCTCTCACATCCTAACCTATAATATTTGAGGGTGAAATAAGAAATGCTTAGGGAAATTCATTATGAATGGTGGTGATGTTATACAAAATTAACTCTGTATTATTAAACCTGGATGCTTAATATTTTGATATTCTCTAAATGTGATAACATCAAATATAACCAGCTCCATTACTGTTCCCCTCCAATACAACCTACATTTTGGCAATATGAGTCTTCCTGAGTCATAAATCTTAATATGATTCTGCTCCCAAAATTCCAGGGATATGTCAAATTTGTTGACATTCCAAGTTCATAATGCCATTGTCCAATAGAAAAAAAAAAAAAATTGAGGTTTCCTCTAATGATTTTTAAATACTCTGTATGTTCTAGTGTAAGTGGTTTATTTTCTTTTTTCCTGAACCATATCCTCAGTTTTCTGAATTCAAGTTGTTTATAGCAAAGAAAGGAAAAACCTGCTCATTCTTATGTGTCAAATCCAATGTGTGTGAACTTTGGGGAGAGGAGTATAATGGGAGAAGATGGGAGGTGATTACAGTGATGTTGTGTCACAACAGCCTATTCCCTTACACGTGCTACAGCAAATGGCCTGTGAAGCTGACCTGAAGTATCCTCTAAATGCCTCAATTTCTACCTAATCCTGGTGACACCTGACAGGGTATAACTGAACAGCTGGCATGTTTTGTGTGCTCCTTCTAGATCGCCTATCCTCTTTTCTCTGGGTGGTAGAAAACAAACCCATCCTTTAAGAACCATTTTGATGAACAGATAGATGTCATCTGCTGCAAAAGTTAACTCCTGTTTGCACTTGCATTAGCCTTTGTATAAAATTGCCGGTCAACAATGTGTTAAATGGAATTTTCCTTTCAAGAAGCCATTTCTGATTACTTTAGTCCAAAACTATAAAATTATTTAGCCTTCTCTCACTGCTATATAATACTTTCACCAGTTTTATGAGACATCACACATTCATGTGTTATAAATGAGTTATATTTTCTAACCTACTGTAGTATATGCTATCTGAAGACAAGATTGTGTCTTGTTCATTTTAACATCTGCAAAAGCATCATACCAAGTAAGCATTCAACAAAATACTAATTTATCACATCATTCAATAAATAAAAATTTCCCTCCAAATCTATGTGATAACTCAGTCTCTTTAAGTGAAAAAATAAGTAACTATAGAAGGAACACATTGGATCAACAACAACAACAAAAAAAAACGCCTTCTTCATTAATTTTGTTCAGAAAGAAAAACCGTCGTTCTTATAAACTAATAAATTATTCCTAAAACTTGCAATACATACAAATTAGCATGTTATTTTCAAATAGCTAGCTTTTCTTAGCCACTTATTTTTGCTTGTTTAAAAGTTCATTCTTAGCCCTTGGTAGCTCAATAAATAGGTGCCGGCCTGTGAACCCAAAAGTCGCTGGTTCAGTTCCCAGCCAGGGCATATAACCAGGTTGCAAGCCAGGTCTCCAGCCAGGTCCATGGCTGGAGGCAGGTGAACATACATTGATGTTTCTCTCCCTTTCTGTATCCCTCCAACCCCCTCTCTCTAAAAATGATAAATAAAATCCTTCTTTTAAAAAAGTTCATTCTCCTTGTATACATGCATTTATTAAAATATTAAATGCTCAAACAATTTAAAGCAAACATAGAATAGAGATTTGGGTACTAATTTGGAATCTCAAAAGAAGGGGGAAATTTCAGTGACTTTAATAACTGATTCAATAAAATTGTTGAGAGAAATTGCATATTGAATTCATAGCCTCTAGCTTTATTTTGAAATCACTTCAGTGAGATATTTACAATGCACAAAAACTTAGATTTTTTAAAATATAAAGACATAGTCAATATTCATTGAGTCTCCATATTGAGCTATTTGATAGCCATCTGATGCCTACCTGAGCCTCACCTGTTAGTTTCATGGCTCTGATTCTAGTCACTTTATAATGTACAAATGAAGAATTTGAAAAAACTCCAGCAAGCAGTCTCTACCACCTTGGTGGGCTATGATTTTACTTCGACCTTTCACACTTTAACCTTGACTTAGCCACAATCCCATTCCTCAATTTCCCTTTTAATTTGTGTGAAGAAGTCATCTCATTTCTTACTATATCAGAATTGCAAACCAACAAAAAGCAACTCTAGCTAATGCCAGCAAACAAATAATTTATTGTTAGGACAAGGTGGAACTAGTTCTCAAAAAATAGAGTCCAGACTGCTCTGGCCTTCTAAGGAGCAGAACCAAATAGATGGTCTTTCTGAAGCTACACCAGCTTCATGAAAGATTTCATCCCTGCCTCTGTCTTGTGTCACTTGCGCTGGAGAGCTGGATTTCTGGGACAGACTACCTGGTTAGCCTGCCTTGTGGGTCACATGTTCCAGGCCCTCAGTGAGGACATGGCAGCGGACTGGCGGTTCAGTTTCTGCACCCAGTAACTGGGATGGGACCTCTCCGGCTGGAGGTGGAGGGTAGGGAGGAAGAAGACCAACCTCTGACCCCAGCCCCTCTCCATTTTGTCAAAATCATTTTTTCACAGTCACGAAATGCTCAGATTAATGATAAAAGAAACTTTCAGACTTAAAGTTAGGAAAACTCTCTGGTAGCTTCAGGTCTCCATGCCTTTGCTCACATGATTCACTCTGACTGGAATGCCATTAATCTTTGCTAGGTGAAATTCCATTCCTTCCAAACCGATTTCAAATATGACCTCCTCTGTAATGATTTTCCTGACCTCTCCATGAAGAATTAATCAGCCGTGCTCCTGAACTCCCAGAGCGCATTCTTCGTCACCCGTGGACTTACCTGAGTGTTCCAATGAATTGGTGAAGTGTCCGTCTCCTTGAAGGAATTGTGAGCTCCATCAAGTGACAGGCTCAGCTTCACAAGCATGTACCGCAGCAGGTCCTCTACCCTGACCAGGCCAGCGTATCCCCCATGACGTTCTTTGAGGACGTTAACGCCAATTTGAGGAGCCTGTTGAAATAAATTCCTAGGCCCGTGTTGGAGCCCGTTGTGCCACGTTAACACGCAAACGTCCACGTTGCTTTAAGGGCTCCGCACCTGCAATGTATCCTGTAAGTACATCCCCAAGTGCCAAGCCAGCTCTGGGTTCACCTGTTGATTCCCTGCTCCCCGCATTTTTCTGAATTCGGTGAGACAGACAAGCGCAGGCCGCCGTGCCCTGTTTTGGAGTTGCAGCTTCTAAAAGCTCACTTGCGCCCCAGTCCCGCGGGAAGGGTGCTGTGCAGCTGGTGAGGCGCCCGCCCCACACCCGAGGGTGATTTTCCCTCAGGTGAAGGACAGGAAACTCGTTGCTAAATTGTTTTAGTTCTGCCATTTGACACTACTAAACTGAAAAGTTCCAGCTTTCAGCTGATTCAAGTCTGTGTATATGTAATTTGTAGTGATACAATACAAAAGCTGAGTTTTTGAATCACAGGGCATTTCGAGTGTTATGTTGAATTACTTAAATAGGGGTATACTGTTAAAACCATAATTAAAATCAAGCATAAAATATTTATTTAAAAACTAAAGGAAAAAGAAAACATGTATGAAGACTTCATAAGTCTCTAAGCTAGATTTTATAGAAGAAAAAAAAAACTCAACAAATACTGTTCTCACTTCCTGTACTTAACACCTGAGTAATAATGATACAGAGAGACAATCTATAAAGGAAAGCTAGAATAATGGATACATAATAATTTTTAAAAGAAGTAAATTACCTGTATGTCCAGCAAGTAATATATGTGTCGAAGAATGGATTACAAAAAAATAATCTACTTGAAAGGAAGTTAATTTATATTCAATAATGTAACACAATTAGTTTAAGGTAAATTAAGACATGTCTACCCCTTCAGAATTCTTACAAATATGACTGACCACTTATGTGCCATTTAATTTTTTCTATTCTTTAAAAAGTTACTTCATTCTTATTTGACCTGTTTTGTCTCCCCAATGAGATTTCAAGCTGAGAACTGTCACCCTCCTGTCACTCCCAGGCTATCCTGGAAAGGCACTATGCAGTTGCATAAACTGAAATTGCTCCGTAGATGAAATGGGAACAAATCTCACTACTTTTGCAGCCCCTGAGTTCTAGGGAGCAAGATGATACAAACTTTTGGGTAAAATCTGCTTTTGTATTTATTTCTGAATTAAGGAATTAATTTTCCACACTCTGAGGCAGAAATCATTTTTAATTATGAAAATCATACACAAATAAAAACATTAGTCTCATGAAGGAATTTTATTAACAATCTGAATATTCTAAGTGGGTATAAATTCAGAGGTTCTATGAAGCACGCAGGGTTGCTGCTGTCTTATTTCCTCAGTGCATTAATTAACAATATAAATTATGATTAGCAATAATTGCTTTTAACATTACCTGCAAGTATCCTGTATGCAACTAAAATGTGTTTGAAGAATATCATCCTATAAGCTATAATAATAATAATAATAATAATAATGCAGTAATAGAATCAGGAAAGCCAGCAGGATTACGGAAAAGGAACTCCAGCTCTATGTTTATGTATAGCTTATTTTCATTTAATAGCACATTAGACTTTGAGTGGTTATTGTGTGTGTCAGCACTTCTGCCTATAACCATAACGGAGAAAAAGCAGTTTTCTCCTGACACTAACTTTGACATTAACTACAGTCTTACTTGCACACATACATAGTTTAACTGAAATTTCTCATGATCTATTTAGTCTGTAAACCTCTCAAACAGACCTGTGATATTTGGGTATGAATCACTTTCACATGAACTCACATTGAATATCTGCTTTGAGGTAGCCAGTAATTCAATTAGTTGAGTTTTATTTTATTTCAATAACACAGTAATTGAACAACAAGAATTCCCTCTGACTGCAAAACAAGAACTTTCTGTTTAATATTAGTACAAGCTTTAAAATATTAAATGAAATGAGTAGAAATGTGCTATTAATTTAATTCTAGAGAAGCCTATAAAAGTTTTATAATTAAAGCAAACATGAAAAGTTGAGTGTCTTTCTATGTCACCTAAATCAAATATAGAAAAAATATTTTTTCTCTAACCATTTGTACTATATATAGGTTAGCCAATTTATTGGGCCTGTTAGATTACCAACACCATACTAGTCATGAGCTCTGAGCAAGGAGGGTTATAGGAGAAATGAAAGTCTAGTTTCCTGATTTTTTGTCTATTTATAAAACAGAGAGATGGCAAATAGTGAAAAATAAAAATAAGAAAAACACATTCAGAATTTACAACAAGAAATTATTTATTGAAATTTAACAAATCCTGGTAAATTAGTTTTTCAAGTTGTGCTTACTAAGCATGTTCACATACATCTTCCCATGTGAATCTTATAGAGCAGGCATGTATCATCATCTCTATTCAGGGCCGGCTGTGTGGGCATCATACCTGTGAAGTGGCTCTGGATCTAGGGCTAACAATGGCCCCAGGCATGGTTTCATGCTCTAATGACTCTGTCTTGAAATTCTTAATAATGTTTGAATAAAGGGTACCACATCTTCATTGGGCCCACAAATTATGTACCTTGCATTTGACAGACAAGATACCAGGAGGAGAGGCATCATCTTCAAACTCATGTAAACAATTTAATTGTCTAGAGAAAAAAAATGTAAGACTGTATTTTCATTGGGTCTTTAACAGCACAGAGGAAATAGATGTTATTTGGGTGGCAACAGGAGGGAATGGACTAATTCCAGATGAATGAACCTATGCATTGCCTCTGTCAGGGTGCTCATTTTGTGGTAGGAAACTAGGATCCACCCAGAGTAAGGTTTATCTGTAGCTGACAAAAATCTCTCATGAAAAATTTAAAAGAAAGGGTATGAATTGGAATTAACTAGATTACACCATGAATAAGAGATCAATAGCCAACCTTATGTTATATGCCCATTGCAAAAATCAACCAGCCTTCTTTCGAGCATTGGGCCTGGTGCTCTCTCCTCAGTTTGAGGCATTTGTCCCTGTGCTGCTTCTGACACAGTGAAAACCAAGATGCTTTGAGCATTTAAAAGAACCTTTCACACAGTGGTTTTGCACCACAGGCCCCTAAAATGTGACCTTCCAGACTATTTCAAGATCTCCTTCCACTTTCACTCATCATTGTACCCTACTAACTATGTGTTTTTAAAGCCACACACAGTTGGGGTTTGAAATGCTCTAGGATAGGAGTTGGCGAATTATGGCCAGTGGGTCAGATCTTGTCCAAGATCTGTTTTGATAAAACTCTCAAAGTGGGAATGATTTCCACATTTTGAGAGTATTGCAACTAAGGCAGAACAAACAACAGAATATGCAACGGAGGGAGTACTGCTAATATACGTGGCCTGCAAATCTTAAAATATTTGCTATCTGACCTTTACAGAAAAAGCATGCCAATCCCTGGCCCATATAGGTTTAATTACTTTTACAGAAACAATATACTTTTCAGAGTCTTTCTGACTAAGAACAAGTATAAGGGTGTCTTAAAGCTAACATCCTTATATTTTTAACAGTTAGACTAACTAGTCACAGGCTTTAAGAACCCTGTCATGTTGATTGTCTTGATCTTGGAGAATCAGGCTACATTAACCTCACCTTAGAGCAAGATATATGCTGACTCCTTTTTGACCTTGATGCAACCTTGGCTACTTCTGGTTGGATCTCAGACTCAGAATCTGCAGTAAACAATAGCTGCTTGTAATTTTATTTACTCTCATCCTTTTGAGAAATGCAATTAGGGGAATTCTACAGTCCACACCTTAGAATCTGAGTCACCCAGAAAATTATAGTGCAGACCTCATTGTTGAAACATGTACTTCCATTTTGCATTTACCTGCTTAGTAATAGATTCTTTTCCCAGGTAGGGGCAAAGCTCCTCCGGCTCAGAATTCTGGCAACTACCAAACTTTCCTGAGCTGCTTCTGTTGCCAACAGATGGGGACCCAGCCATGAGTTGTTCCATTTCATCAGCCAAACCAGCTTGGCCTGCTGCAAGATTTTGGTACAAAATGTTGGAGAGAGGGTCCAGTGCATTGCAGCTGAAGAAGGCTGGCTGGAAACATGCTTGTTTTCAGCACAGAATAGATTTTCACTCTACTGCAAATAGATATATTTTTGACTGATTTACTGCAATGAAACCTACATTAGGTTTTTCCTCTTTTAGTACATTTTAAAGGCAGGAATGGATCAGAAAAGGGGAGATGTGTGCATTTCAGATATGGATAGATAATAGAGTTGAAAATAGTCAAGAAGGGAAATACGAACTATTAAGTAAGATGCTCATATTACATTGAGTCCTTTTGAACTTGACTAAATCATATGTCCTTTCTCCTTTTTGTCTTCTCCTTGCACTTACAATGTTTTTGTGCAAGGATAATTTACTGAGAGATGTTCTTCCTCTCTTTTTTCTTTTCCTGACTACAAGTTAGAACTCAGGTGCTTAGTCACAAATGTTTAAGAGTACAAAACAGAAGCTACTTAAAGTTAAAATTTCCTATGTTTTATAAGAATTTTTAAAAAGTTATGCTAGTGAGTCCCTTTAACGGCAGAAAAAGAAAGATAAAGAAATTTTCCTAAGGCTAAAAAGACATTGGAGATGGGTAGATAAGAAAATAAGTCAAAGAAAATGGGTCCCTTTAGGCCTCGAAACAACTGAAAATAAATGATTTTCTGGTGTTTCTAAGGAGGTTGCAGGCCAGGCACAGGGACTTTCTGCTTTCTGGTAATTGCCTTTTTTCCCAAGCAGAGCATCAAGGCAGCAAAGTTATGTCCCAAGATACCATGGACACAGGTACCATGGGGATCTCATTGCTACTATAACTGGATGATCAATATCAATAGTCTATGGATGTGCCCAATGCCATGACTATTGTACAACTATTCAGGACTATTGTACAACTCTGGAAAGCCAACCTCAATAATACTTAGTACTGCTTTTTCTGTCAGCTGGTGGTAGGGAAGCTTGAAGTCAAACTGACTTTCATCTAAAAATATAAATAAATGGAATTTCTTGAATACCTGAGCTTATAAACTGTAATTACATTCACCACTCCTTTCTGCTTATAGATGGTTATGATGAATAGTTATAGGTTTTGAAAGAATGAGGAGCTCCCTAGCCTTTGTTGTAAACAAGGTCAGTAGTCTTAGACTGCAGAACATCTCTTCACATTTCCATGGTCTGGACTTTACTGTAAGTGATGGTTTATCAAGAAAGCTGAAGTTGGGAGCCTGGCAACTCAATGACCCTCTCCTAGTAATCTCATAGGACTACTGCTCTATGCTGCAGAATCCACTTCGAATTGAAATATGTATTGAGGAGAAAGGAGAACTTGTCCCTATGTGAATTGATGTTGTAGGATACAGAGAGAGAAAAGGTGCTCCTTTTTCACACACACCAATGTCAGAGAATTTTACTCCTTCCATCTGGTTCTGTGCCCTTTACATTCTGTGCTACCTAGTGCCTCTAATTCATCTAAATTCGCAGCTGGTCTAAATGCTGAGTGTAAAAACAAGAAGCCTTGGTTGGAGGAGGACTTCTGAGGTCACCCTGCCTATCTTCCTGCCTTTAGGCAGGTTAGCACCTAACCCAAGCAATTCCCAAAAGTAGTCTATTTTTAAACAGCTCAAGAATCAGCATTATGTAACTTCACTTTGGTAACCCAGTTTAGTGTTTAGCAAGCTGTTTCTATGAGGAAATAATTCAAAATAATAATAAAAAATAAGAAGATGAATGAGTATAATAAATAAATGAAAAGAAAATGTGTTCTAACTTAACCTCAATATATATAGTGTATTTTTTCCCTCACTCAAGAAGACAGCTTATATTAAAGGTGCCCATCAGGTAATTTCAGGCTACCCATTCTTGCATATATTCACTTATTCATATTAACTATATTTTATTTCTAGCTTTTATCCCATCTGCAATTATGTTATTTATTTTCCTTGTCACTCTGTATTCTTCTACTCCTATCCTACCTCTAAAGGGTTGAAGTTTTCAGAAGACAGTGACGTTGTCACTTTAGATCACACTACATATTCTGTTGCTAGATTATCAATAGAGATATAGAAAGGATGCACCAAATCTTTTTACATGAAAGAAGAAGTTGAATAGCAAGTTGTGAATTTCAACATTCACACATAATTCAAACATTATTAAGCACTATACCATACAAAGAACTTTTGGATTACAAAGAAGTGCTTATGCCAATGCCTGCGGACACAGGGGGAAGTTAAAACATGACTTGGTATGTTCTAGTGGAACCCTATATAAGGAGTTCACGGAATACATAATTATAATGAATATATAGAGTGTAATTGTTAAATATATCTTTTCTCATAGAAGTTGCTTTCACACTCACTCCCAACATTTGTAAACAAGTATGGCAGCAGAAGGCTTCAATCTCTTAAAGAATTAGTTGTATCTAAAAATATACATGTAGGTTGAGTACTTAGAGCTTTGAAGGTTCTTGGTCTGGGCTAAACTAATTAGTGAGTATTTTTAGTTATAGGCTCAACCAGATTAAACTGGAGTAAACATGAGGGCTGTCCAAAAGAAAGAGGTCCCATGTAGGGCAGGCTGTACAAGGTGTGTGCGATCAATTGGCAAAATTTTGGTAAAATTAACAACATACCACCAAAGTGTTATATTTTGAAATAAATTTATTCTTATATGTAAATACATGAACAGTCATTATTTTAAAATTGTTTTAAAAATCTCCATTTGCTGCAATAATAGGCTCGATTCCACTTTGGAATCTTGAGCACACTTGAATTAACTTTTCTTTATCCATGGACATCATCATGTTTTCAACCTTAGCTTTAACAGCCTCTTTATTGGGATGATGTTGTTTATTAACTTCTTTCTCTCAAATGCTACATACATAATAGTCTAAAGGATTTGCATCTGGTGAACTAGGCAGCCAGATTTCCTTTGACCAGAATTCAGGAACATTGACACTGAGAAATTCTTGCACCTTTTAGGTGTTATGTGCTGGTGCACCATCTTGTTGGAAGGCAAAGTGACTTGCTTCATCCATGGTACAACTACTTCTCTCAAAACATCAAGGTAAACATCCTGGGTCTTCACTGATGATCTCCTGGATTCTGTGTACAATATCTGGACTTGTGTGATCCTTGTGTAACCTTATGCATTTTCCTTGTTGGTGTGGCAACATCCAGATCAGCATCATATACCTTCTTCACATTGTAAACTGTACGTAAAGGGATTTTATTGAATTCCACAATTTCCTTAGCAGTTTACCCTGTACCCAGTCCAGAAACGATGGTGGCTCTAACATCATATTCCTTTGACATGATGATTGCTTTCAGAATTTAATACTTTACTATATCATCTTCTCCTTGAAAAGAGGAAAAAGTTTAGCCAGTTAGTCAAACCTCCTGAAAATCGGAGTGCCCACAGATGATAATTACTTTAGAATGATTCATACATAACACCTGAAGTGTATTCATAAATTAGAAATCTACAACTTGACCAATCAAATAATGGTTACAAGTTCCACACAGAGCCAGATGAGCTTAAAAAAAACTATCCTCAAGAGATACTTTAGAACTCAAATTCTAGAAAGCATTGCCAATTAACATTTGTCTTGCAGTATCTACATTGATATCAGAACAATGACAGGTTAAGAGGGGTTTACTTTTAATGTAAGCTCATACTCTGTGATATTTGTTTCTTAGCTGGTATGCCAGTAGCCCTAGTGAAAATTCATGCCAATTTTAAGGAAATGTTATACATTTCCTTAAAGGGTCTACAGATACATTCTTAACCATGTATTGGCAATTGCTTGTTGAGCACTCTGGTCACAGAGGCCTTTAATAAGTTAGCATAGTGCTTCCTCCAGAAGGACAAATCAACGATAGAATGTGAGCGCACAGGCACATACCTAGAAAAGTTGAGCAACAGTGAAGGGAGCTGATCATTTTTAACCCCCCTTCTACAGGAGGTTTTACATTTAACATCCCATCCTTTAAATTGTTTTCCTAAAGTAAGGCTATAGAGTACACTTCTGATTCTTGCATTTTGTATGGGCCATTTCATTCAATACTCTTTCAACATGAAAATAACAAAATAAGGAATTATTGAAAGTCTAACTCCGTATGCCTCAAATGGCCAGGAGAATAAATACCTTGCATGGCACTACAGGAATATGAAAATATACACTTCTGTTTCTTTCATTACTTTATGAACAGCCACTGCTTAGCACTGATGAGATACAACTACATGGTCTTTCTAATAGTTTCTCTTTTTTTGAGATATGAGTTCATGATTCAGTGCATTTAAGAATCACTGTATATATATCCCATCTTTTTTACCAAATTGTTTTCATAACGCACAGCTGAAAAAGGAAGATTTTTAAGAAGCACTGTTTTGGCAAATACAGTTTGTTCTACTGACTTTTTCCCACTTGTGTAGCAAGGGAAACTTGTCCATATGTTTGAGTTATTTACACTAAGTTAATTAAAATGGTGTTTCATATAAAATCTAGTTAAGGCTCTGGCTTCATTTTAATCATTTTGACCCTCTCCCCTTTATTTTAGTAAAATATGATTTTGTTGTCCACCTATCTATTGGAAATTTCATCTCCTTTGCTCAACCTCACAAACATCTGAACTCTTCAAGACTCTTGGGCATCTTCCTTAAGATTTCTTCTGAATTTAAAGATCATTCCCTAAACTTTCCCTTGATGCCTGAGTGTAAAAGTAAATATAAGTTTCACCTGTGACCCTCACCCTGCAGACTCTAAATCAGAATGATTAAGTAAAGTTTGAGTAAGAGAATTGGAATTTTAATTTATAAAGATTGGAGGCCACTTTTTTCCCTTACAATCTTTTGAAGTTAATGCAGGTTTTTTTTAATAAATGCTTTCCATATTTTAGATTCCTAAATTTGTGTCTTCAGTCTCTTCCATCTTAATTCCAGTCTTCATTTTCTAGAGTATGCTGTACCCATTCAGGTAACTATGCTATGACCCTTTAAAAGATTATTTTGTGCCTATATACCCAGATACCATGATACCCATTTACACTTCACCTCATTTAGTCATCATAACAAACCTGTGAGGTAAAGGTTATTAGCTGCACTTTCCTATTCAGGAAAGTCTAAGTCAAAGAGGCCATCCTACCTTACCTTACATGATATTGAAGAAAACACTTAGGGTTTTCTTTTTCCATTAAAAACAAATGAAGACACAAATAGAAAATTGATTCCCTTTCCCTTTATAATGTTTAGTTCTTTTTCTGAATTCCATTTTCCATGCACATTTCTACAATCCTTGCACAAATATGGCAGACACATTTCTGTGAGCTAAGAATTATGCTGTTATCTCATGCAGTCCTTCCAACAATATCATGAACTAAATATTATTATCACAGGTGAAAATAGTAGACTCAGAGAGTTTGAGTATCATGTCAATGCAATGAGCTAAGTGATGGCAGAACAGGGCTTTGCCTGAACTTTTTCCTAGCTTTCTCAACTGTAATGTACTCAATAGGAAGTAAGAACCCTCCTCGCTATTGGGCACAATGATGAACAGGAGTCAAGAGTTACCCTACTTAACTCTGAAGACAAAATGTGAAAAAGATTCCACTTTCTTAAAAGTGAATCAGCCCACACTTGGGGAAAATGCCACGTTGTGGAATTAGAACCAGCACGCAGCTTGCACAGTTTATCAGATTCCCTGCGTAGTTAGTGGTTGGGGACCAGAAATGAGTGCTGGAAAGTGTTCCAGATGAATATTTTTATTGTAATTATTAGTAGGATGTAATCATGGTAATATTTGCCAAATAAAATTGTTGGGAATGATGCAAAATAAATATTACTATCATAGCAGAATCAAAGATGATGATGAGGCTATTTTTAAATTTTTATTGTTATTTTATTACATCCATCCCCTTTTTACTTCCCTCTGTCTCCTTCCCTACCCATCCACTCCCCCCAAAGTCAATCCCACTTGTTGTCCATATCCATGGTTCTTCCATACTAGTTCCTTGACTAAACTGCTCCCCTTCTTTGCCTCCACCTCTCCCCTCCCATCTCCACTCCCCTCTGCCCACTGGAGAT
This sequence comes from Noctilio leporinus, assembly GCA_004026585.1. NCBI lineage: Eukaryota > Metazoa > Chordata > Mammalia > Chiroptera > Noctilionidae > Noctilio > Noctilio leporinus. Next base: position 164,079 of record PVIW01003134.1, on the reverse strand, counting down.
CTATTCATTATATTCATGTATCTTGTTCTGTTTTGCTTATTTGTTTGTTTTATTCATTATTGTCCTGAAATGAGTGAGATCATATGGTATTTGTCTTTTACTGACTGGCTTATTTCACTAAGCATAATACTTTCTAGTTCCATCATGTTGTTGCAAAAATTAGGAGTTCTTTCTTTCTGCTGCGTAAGATTCCATTGTGTAAATGTACCAACGTTTTTTTGATCCAGTCATCCACTGATGGGCACTTAGGTTGTTTCTAACACTTGGCTATTGTAAATAGCATTGCTATGAACATAGGGGTACATAGGTTCTTATAAATTGGTATTTCAGGGTTCTTTGGGTATAGTCCTAGTAGTGGAATTGCTGGATCAAAAGGCAGTTCCATTTTTAGTTTTTTAAGAAAATTCCATACTGTTTTCCATAGTAGTAGGCTATTTTAATAAAATTCCTGATTCTCTACATACTTGACTCTTTGAAGAGAAAATCTGGTGGAGAATAGGAAGTGATCACATGTCAATTAGCAGGGCAATTGGTTTTTAATGAAAACTTAATGAAAGTTCTTTGTATGGTAATTTGTAAAATAACTATTGGTTTTAAACCATAATGAAATTGCTCAATCTTTGGAATTTGTAATGCTAAAGCATTTATTTATTTTTATTTCAAAAAGTCCCATGTATGCTTTTTTGTAAACCTAGAACTATCCTAAAATTAAAAAAAAAAAAATAATTCTCCAATGTTTGGATCCATTGGTGTTACCTTAGCATCTGAGAGAATAAAACAAGGTTAAAAACAAAATTATTTTCTTTATCATTCTTGCTGTTTTGCAACTAATCTTAAGCTAATTTTTTCCCTAGGAAAAGGAATTCTTTTATCTCCCAAAACATAATCATTTAATTTAAACATTATTAATATTTTGATATATGTTGATACTTTAAACTGATTGAGGATTTTGTTGTTATTGTTAATAACTAAAACACTTGGAATTTGAGCATCAAATCAAATGGTTAGCAGGGAGGAAGGACCTAACTTTGTTCTAAGAAAAACAGGTAGGAGTGAAGGAGAAATGAGATGTTACAAAGGCAAAGGAAAACTAGATGAGTGTAATATTTACTATCATATTCAAACATCCCTGAGAAAGGGGGGAAGGAAGGAAATAACAAAATATAACAGTACATGTTACTAAGCTGTGCCTTTCTTTAGGACAGGGGCCATTATTGTTGGTTTGGGTTTTTTTGTTTGTTTTTTTGTTTTGTTTTTTGTTTTTTTTTTGCATCTCCAGCAGATAGCTGTGCTTCATGAATATTAAATGCTCAATAAATGTCAGGTGAAATAATTTAAAAATCAAATGCAGTTTATGCACTTTACTCAAAAATTACATTTTAATATTATTACATAAATTATAATAACTAACTACAATAACAAATATTTAAAATGCCTGCATAGTACAGGGTTTCAGAGTTGAGTGGATAACCCCATGAAGGGAGCTATTATTGGCTGTTATATCAAATGCAGAAACTGAGTAACAGGAAGAGTTGGCAAACTAGCTATGTCTTAGGTCTGGCAAAACAAGGGTTCCTTACCTCTTTTCAAAACTTTGCTCTTACTTTGCAAATTCAATTTTCAAATCTATGGTTTTATAAAAGTTTGTTTCTCTCATCCTGGCATCCTGGGGCCATGTTTCTCACTGTGAAGATTCCTCCAGTGATGTATAAAGGAAAAGGGATCCAAGAACACTGCCATTCCTAGTGTCTTATTACTGAAATTTCCCATTGCCAACGTAGTCTGGCTGTGTCTCAGCAAATCGTTCATTCTCCAACATCATTTTCTTTCTGACTTCCCATCTTTTTAATAACCCTGTCAATCCTCCACCCTTACATTCATAAAACTCTTGAGCTCATCATCTCCTTTGACTCCATAAATACATACCAAAATTTTTCTCAGCTCCCCAAATTGGTATATTTTAGAAAGGATAGAAGCAGAATAGAACTTTGCAATTCTCTATAGGCAGGAAAGATTGACTGCATAGTCCCAGACCTGGGGAAGAAAGAAGCCGCCCTGCTGACAGTTCCACAACAATTTGAGTCATTTTGCTGCTTCAAGGTTAGACACAAAGGAATATGTGAATACAGTTTCTTGTCAGTGGGATTCAGTTCACTGCATTCTAAAATCAAGTGGTATGCAGGTTCTTAACATTCAGGAGTTGAGCCTGCTGAGGTGTATGAGGTAAATTCAATAGATCCTGAAGGAAACATCTATCATTTTTCTCTTACAAAAGAAGAATTTGCCTGGGTGGCCCCAATTCAGAAGAATATGTAGTTTGACCTTCAGGAATATCCCATGACAGAAGCCACTGAGCTTCTCTTTGAAATGAATGAGGATCATAGATGCTCACCTACCTTTTAGATCTACCAGACAATAAGAAATATGAAGTTCCTACACCCATATAATATATCTTGTATGTCATTGTACTTGTAAAAATTACCTCCCACTCTCAGGATAATAGAGGCCTATCTACAAATGATAACTTGAGTTTTTCAAGGCAAAATATAACTCTCTTTTCATATGTTCTGTTACTTTCTCTCTAGCTGGTCCACGTTTCTTAAGTTACAATTATCTTCCTTAATTACCTTGAATGTAACAAAAGAAAGGTCAAGTAGCACTCTATGTACAAGATGGACTGGTGGTGTTTGGTTTCTATTCTTTGTATCCTACTTTGACTTTCCAATGTGTTTTGAGAATTAGCAAAGAATGAAGTGATCAACTAGATATAATTAGAACTATGTAATCAAATAATAAAGTGAGCAGTTTTGCCCCATTTCAAAAAAGGGCCACTTACTACCTGTACAAAATATAAGTGAGCTATATCTAAATTTACCTAGCCCCCACTTTTTATGTGTTTCAATTATTGTCATAACTTCCTTGTACCAGTCTGAACAATAAAATATTATCCTCCTGTTGAAAATGGATTTAGCAAGATTTCAAAGAAGAAATGTACAGAAAGCCAACATGCCCATGACTTAACACAACCCTTTCTAAAATAGGTTACTTCCCATATCTGTTAAAACCATGAGTGTATAGGATAGGGAAGGGAGTACTGAAAAAATATCATAGGGCTGCCAAGACTTTTGCCCACAAGTGCTACTGAATAACAGGAAGAATTGACATAAACAGGAACCAAATAGAAAGTAACATGGCTGAAATCAAAGCTGTCTTAGGTACTGTATAGAAAGTGTAACAGATAGAGCTGGCCCACAGTTACAGAATTAAGACTCCTCGGTGAGTTTCCTTTCTTCTGGAAGGCTCACCACCTTCCATAATGCAAAAAATATTTGCTTAACTGAATTAAAATTCCTGCACTGGATTATGTTTATCTGATTTTTATACAGGTTGCTTCAAGCACATTCTTCCCTACTTTTTGTTTTATTGTTTTTTAAGTTTAGCTTCTTTTTCTTTTTTATAGTTTTTAAAGTGGTAAAGTATAAGAATGGCATGGTTCCAGTATATGTAAATTTAATGACATTTTCATGGGTTTCTTATTGATGTGGTGAAGTACTATGACAATGCAGATAGGTAGGTAGATAAAGGAAGTGTTTAATGAATATCTCAAAGTAATGTTGACAACTCGGGTAAGGATAAAGATGGTTTCTCTCTTTCCTTCTTCCTTTATTCTTTTTCTTTCATTCTTTTTTTTACAGTGCCACCCTTAGTTTATATCCATGTGTCATGCATATAAGTTCTTTGGCTTCTTCATTTCCTCTATTATTCTTAACATCCCCCTGTCCATTCTGTAACCACCGATGTATGCTTCCTTCTTTTTCACATACAGGAAATTCACCATTTAATTACTACTGTCTTGTGTCAGCCTCTCAAATCATATTAATACAAAGTTTTCCTTTCATTATTTCAAAATGCTTATGTGAATTCATTTGATTAAAAACTACTTTTGAAATGTGCCAATCAAATGACATAGAGTAGCTGAATTGGATAAGACAACATGACCCACATATATGCTGTCTTCAAGAGACACACCTCAGAACAAAAGATTGAAAGTCAAGGGATGGAAAAATATATTATCAAGCAAATGGACAGGAAAAAAAGGCTGGAGTAGCAATACTTATTTCAGACAAAATAGATTTTATGATGAAGGCCATAAAAAGAAATAAAAAAAGACATTTCATAATATTAAAAGGAATAATCCATCAAAAAGATATAACTCTGGTAAACATATATATACCCAATATAGGAGCTTTGAAATATATAAGGAAAATCTTGGAGGACTTCAAGAAGGATATAGACAGCAACACACTAATAGTAGGGAATTTTAATACCCCATTATCAACAATGGACAGATCTTCCAAACAAAAAATCACCAAGGATATTGTGGCATTGAATAACACTCTAGAGGAAATGGATCTAACTGATATATACAGAACCTTTCACCCCAAAGAAGCAAAATACACATTCTTTTCAAATGCACATGGAACATTCTTTAAGATAGACCATATGGTAGGTCACAAGACAAGCCTCCACAAATACAAGAAAATTGAAATCATACCAGGCATCTTCTCAGATCAAAATGTATTAAAACTAGAAACCAATCTCAAGGGAAAAAACCAAAAACACTAACTCATGGAGACTGAATAACATGCTTTTAAGTAATGAATGTGTTAACAATGAGATCAATGATGAAATCAAAAAATTTCTGGAAACAAATGACAATGAATACACAACGGCCCAAAACCTATGGGACACAGATAAGGCAGTCCTCAGAGGGAAATTCGTAGCAATACAGGCCTACCTAAAAAGGTCAGAAGAAGCTTATACAAACAATCTAACCATAAAACTGCAAGAACTAGAGGAGCAACAACAAACAAAGCCCAGAGCAAGTAGAAGGAAGGAAATCATCAAGATCAGAGCAGAACTAAATAACTTAGAGACTCAAACTACAATTCAAAGAATCAATGAGTCCAGGAGCTGGTTCTTTGAAAAAAAATAAATGAAATTGACAAGCCTTTATCCAGACTCATCAAGAAAAAAGAGAGAGGGCCCAAATAAACAGAATCAGAAATGACAACTGATACTACAGAAATACAAAGAGTTGTAAGAAATTACTACAAACAACTGTATGATAAGAAATATGACAACCTAAGTGAAATGGACAAGTTTCTGGAAATGTTTAATTTACCAAAACTGAATCCAGAAGAAGCAGAAAGCCTGAATAGGCCAATAACAACTAGTGAAAGTGAAGAAGTAATCAAAAATCTCCCAAAGCACAAAAACCCCAGATCAGATGGATACACAGGTGAATTCTACCAAACATTTAAAGAAGAACTAACTCCTATCCTTCTCAACCTATTCCAAAAAATCCAAGTAGAGGGAAGACTCCCAAATTCTTTCTATGAGGCCTATATTATTCTAATCCCAAAACCAGGTCAAAACACAACTAAGAAAGAAAACTATAGCACAATATCTCTGATGAACATAGATGCTAAGATTCTCAATGAAATATTGGCCGACTGGGTCCAGCAATACATTCAAAAGATTATACACCATGATCAAGTGGGTTTCATCCCAGGGATGCAAGGATGGTACAATATTCACAAATCAATAAATGTAATACACCACATCAACAAAATGAAAGACAAAAACCATATGATCATATCAATATCTGATGAAAAAGCATTTCATAAAATACAGCAACCATTTATAATAAAAACCCTCAGCAAAATGGGAATAGAGGGAGTATACCTCAACATCATAAAGGCCATCTATGAGAAACCTGAAGCCAACATCATAATCAACGGACAAAAACTAAAGCTTTCCCCCTAAGATCAGGAACAAGACAAGGCTGTCCACTTTCTCCACTTCTGTTCAATATCATTTTGGAAGTTGTAACCATAGTTATCAGAGAAGAAAAAGTAATCAAAGGGATCCAAATTGGAAAGATGGAAGTCAAACTGTCATTATTTGCAGATGATATGATAGTGTACATACAAAACCCAATAGGTTCCACCAAAAACTTACTCAACCTAATAAGCAAATTTAGTGAAATAGCTGGAATAAAGTCAATATCCAGAAATCAAAAGGATCTTTGTATACTAATAATGAAACATCAGAGATAGAAGCTAGAAAACAAATCCCATTTACCATAGCAACAAGAAAAATAAAGTACTTAGGAATAAACTTAACCAAGGAGGTAAAAGATCTGTACTCAGAAAACTACAGAACATTGAAGAAAGAAATTAAGGAAGATACAAATAAATGGAAGCATATACCATGTTCATGAATGGGAAGAATTAACATCATTAAAATGTCCATACTACCCAAAACAATCTATAGATTCAATGCAATCCCAATTAAGATAACAATGACAGACTTCACAGAAATAGGAAAAATACTTCAAAAATGTATATGGAGCTAAAAATGCCCACGAATAGACACAGCAATCTTGAGAAAGAAGAACAAGGTAGGAGGAATCACAATACCGGACATCGAACTATACTACAAGGCTATTGTAATCAAAACAGTCAGGTACTGGCATAAGAATAGACATATAGATCAATGGAACAGAATAGAGAGCCCATAAATGAACTCAGGACTCTATGGTCAATTAATATTGGACAAAGGGGGAAGGAACATTAAGTGGAGTAAAAAGTCTCTTCAACAAGTGGTGTTTTTGCATGGAGAGGGACACACAAAAATAATAAAATTAGACCACCAACTTACACCATACACCAAAATAAACTCAAGATGAATAAAGGACTTAAACATAAGCAGTGCCAACATAAAGGTCCTGGAGAAAAATATAGGCACTGAAATTTTAGATATCTTACACAGAAACATGTTTACTGATACTTCACCAAAGGCAAAGAAAATAAAAGAACAAATAAACAAATGGGACTATATCAAATTGAAAAGTTTCTGTTCAGCTAAAGAAAACACCATGCAGAGGTCTTATTTCTTTTAACACCCTCTGTTTCTCATCTACATGTGTTTTACAAGTTGAAGCCTTCAGAAATAATGGCATTTGCAGTCTCAGCTGGTCCCCACAGAGTAGAAATGATGATATCTACTAGTTTGAGATAAAAAACAAAAAACAAAAAAACAGGATTTAAATAATTTTGTAGAATAATATTCTATTTTTTGAGCTGTGGTTGACTTTCTATGTGGTCTTAAACTAACCACTGAACTATTTAAGAGCCTGTTGAGGTAGAGATTAGATGTATTCACATTTGAATAATGAAGTTTATTATAGCATTAATACATTTTCCCAAGCGCCCCCAGTTTGGGGGCCTTCATTGCTAGAAATGTCTATTCCCACTATCTATTTGAAAGGAATCTCATCTAATTTAAATGCTAATATGAAACTATGTATTGTCTATATACATGAATCACACAGTTTAGTAGCTGTTAACTTCCATCCCAAATTAGCCTTCACTCTTGGCATCTTTTCTAACCTTAAGATTGACTAATTTTTCAACCCACCAACTACCAGTTGGCTGATATTTACAGCATAAATTACTAATAAAATCTATATATTATACAACCACAAATAAGCATACATTTTGTAACAGTCAATAAGAAAGATAGCATGTGGAATATGCATCCACATTTTCTTACCTTTTTTTGGGGGGGGGGTTGGGGGGGTGGGGAATAGCATCATTTTTATTTGCCCTCATTTCCTCATAGGTTTATAAAAAGAAAATCTGTTCCACCTGGGTGCTGTGTGGAGCTTGCTTGGTCTTCCTTTGTCTGGTTTTTCTCAAAGGATCCAGGTTTCTTCCCAAATCCCAAAGATAGGCAGATGAGAGTTCATGTCTAAATTGCCTGAGTTGGTGTGGGTATTGAGTGGGCCCTGTGACAGGATCTCCTGTCCAGGATTGACCCCTACATTGAGCTGTTGATAGGCTCCAGTTTAAACTGGAATAAGTGGGTTGGAAAATAACCTAACCTGCTTTTCTTTATTTCTTTAATTAAAACAAAATATGTGTATAACTCACATTTATTCAGTTTAACATGAGAAATGTTGAGTAATGTTTTTGTGACCAGAAATAGGCCATAGGAACTTAACTCTTTTCTACGTAAATTAGCCTGTGGCAAAATTTTGTCACAGCATCCAAGAACCTATGGATGATATTAAGTGAGGATTTACTATAATTTATTGATAGCCTGCCTCCCCTCCCAGCCCTAGTAGACTCTAGGTTACTTTTTCCACTTATAGATCTTATGTGCTAGCCTCAGGAAGATGTTTGGGGGCAGGGGTGATGAGTACTGCTCAATGAGACCCAGAAGGTGGCTGTAACTCTCTTCTTCATACTATGTAAACACAGCCTGCAGATTCAGCTCCTCCTAGAGCACCTTCACTCAGGCCACCTCCTCAGCCTCTTTCTGCCCATAATTCTCCTGCAAGATCTGGCACTGTTCCAGAGAGGCTGGTTGCAGACACTGAACCACCAACCAGCTCCATTTGTTGTCCCGGATGTCAGTGCCAATCTTGCCTATCACACTGGAGTCCCCAAAGGGGTGAAGGTAATCATCCTGTATCTGAAAGAGCTCCACCATCTCCAGCAGAATCTTCTTGGCACTAGCATGTTCCTTCTCCCCGTCAATGCCTGCCATAGACATGGCAGCAGCTATCGGAAGGTAGAAAGAGTAGAAAGTTGTCTTATACTTAACAATAGATTTGTACTCTTTTCAGTAAATCTGCCAAGATCCACATTACCTCATGGAGCTGTGATGAGGTCCAGGGTCTGTCTGATCTCTATCTGATAAGAACTCTGCAGGAAGAGCTCAGTCTGGTTCAGGTAATAGGGCTGCTCCCAGCAGTAGAGCTTCAGCAGTGGGTAGACACATGCTTCTACAAGAATAGCATCATTGATGGTATTCAAACCTGTGCCTGGCTTCTAATACCAGCAGATTTGCCCCTGTTGGGTAAGGGATGAATCCATAATGTCATCTGACACCAGGAAGAAAGCTTGGAGCAGCTCTGAACACCAGCCCACAGTATGGCCCACTGGAGATGGGAAGCATCCGGCTCTCCTGGTTCCACCAGGTCCTGGAATATTATCAGCACTGCCACACCCTGCTGGTACTTGCCTCCAGTGACATTGTACTCCAGGACCTCCTTGAGTTGGGCAATAGCATCTCCTATTTCTGGGTGCCCCATGTCATCCTCAGTCAGGTCCCTGACAATCTGGCAGAAGTGCTGGATGAAATTCTGCTTTTTTTGGTCATCAACATCCAATTTCTGATCTCCATTCATTCTGAGGGAGGAGTAAAATACTCTGTTGTTGGTTGCAGGTTCTTAGTCCACATTTTCTTACTCTCCCCTACACCTTAACTGTATTTGATTTTTCCAAGCGTTATTGCAAATAACTTGATCTTCCCAACTTAGGAAATAATTCCAACCTAAGAAAACTTAACTGCGGTAATGCAGATACAACACAAACACAAAACTATGTGCTTTTTATTAAAATCTATTTAAAACAAGATTATTTTTAAAGCATTCATAAGTTAAAGCTGTTTTTTGTCCATTCAGCTGCCCTATATCTTTTGATTGGCACATTTAATCCACTTTCATTTAGGGTTATTATTGGTAGATACTTACTGTCATTTTCCCCCTTTGTATCTGTGTTCCTGTCTGTCTCACTGTTTCTTCTTCTTTAAGCAGATTCTTTAGCATCTCTTGCAATGCTGGTTTGGTGGAGATGTATTCTTTTAGACTTCTTTTGTCTGGAAAACTTATTTCACTTTCCATTTTGAATGAGAGCCTTGCTGGGTAGAGTAGCCTTGGTTGTAGGCCTTTGTTTTTCATTGCTTGAAATATTTTTGCCATTCCCTTCTGGCTTGTTATGTTTCTGTTGAGAAATCAGATGATAACCTTATGGGAGCCCCCTTGTATGTTATGAGCTATTTCTCTCTTGCTGCTTTTAGAATTCTCTCCTTGTCTTTAAAATTTGCCATTTTCATGATGATGTATCTTGGAATGCGCCTGTTTGGGTTCATCTTCTTTCTGAGCTTGTGTGACTTTTTCTCTCCTTAAATTAAGGGAGTTTTCTGTCATTACTTTCACAGATAGGTTTTCTATTCCTTACTCTTCTTCTCCATCTGGTATCCCTATGATATGGCTATTATTGCATTTCATGTTGTCCTGCATCTCTTTTAAAACTTCTTCATTCTTGTTCAGTCATTTTTGGTTTTGTTGCACTATCTGGGAATTTTTTTTTCTATGCTGTCCTCCAGCTCCCTTATCTGATCCTCTGCTTTCTCTAGTTTACTTTTGATTTTTTCTACTGTATTCTTCAATTCAGAAATTGTATTCTTCATTTCCTCCTGGCTTTTATTGATAGTTTCTATGTCCTTTCTAATGCTGGTGTAGTTCTAAATAAGTTCCTTGTAGCTTCCCTGGAATTCTTTGTCATTCTCCTAGAGTTATTTGTAGTTTTCTTTGAACTCACTGGGCTCATTGAGCTTTTCTATAATATTTTTTTGAATTCCATAACTGATAGTTTTCTTGCCTCTATTTCATTTAGCACTCTTCCTGGGGATTCCTCTTTTTCCTTTGATGAGTGTTTGTTTCTTTGTCTCCCCATTTTAGGTGGCTCTTTTTGATTGTTTTTGCTTCTTAGATTGGTCACCTTTGACTTCCTGACTTCATGATATAACCTTCTGTGGTGTAGAGATTCACTTTCTTTACTTCCCAGATCTGCCCCTGGTGACATCAGCTCCTAGTCTGGGTCTAGTAAGCCTGTTGGAGCCTACCAGACAGAGATCCACTGTCTTTGCCTGTATCCTTCCATTTTTAATCCAATCAATCTGTGATCAGCCACCAGGTTTAGAAATGGCTGGGTGGTGTGAATTAATTCCTGTGGATATGGCTATGGCTTCCCCTCAGGCTGCCTCCACTTGGAGAACAGTGGTCTGCCTGCTGTATAGGGGATAAGTCAGAACTGGGACCTTATTTCTCTCCTCAAAGCCACCACCCAAAACTCACCTTAAGCATCCCTAGTCCAGTCTGTCTTCTTTGCTGAGTAAGTGGGTGCCAATGTATTTTTGTGAATGGTCCCTTTAAGAACTCTAGCTGTTTCCTTCAAGTGGCTAAACCTGGCAGCTTTTTGCTCTTCACAGATAGATGCCCTTTTACTCTCAGCTTTGTTGCTGTAGGCTGAGAAGCCCAGCTACGGGTTTAGAACCCACCCTTCTCAGGTGTAACCCAGGTATGCTAAGATGTTTCTCCATCCCCTCAGCTGCCACTGGTGTGAGCCCAGCCAGCTTTCACATCTCCACACTTCTGACCAGTCACGTTGTGATGAAGCAGCCTCTTCTATTTTGTACATGGTTATAAGGCTTCTCTTCCACTGGTGTTCTATTGGTTATTCTATATGATTTCTCCCCAATTAAGTTGTAATTCCAGATTGGTCCTGGGAGGAGATAGGTGTAGCTCCACTTGCTCCTCCACAGTCTTGGTTCTCTCCCTTGTTTTGTTTTGGTTGTAGATTTTATTTTAAAGGTAGTTTCTAACCATAACTTAACAATGCATTATCATCAAGCCTGTTTTGTCTAACATGACCTTTTGGAGTGCTCATCAAATTGGAAGATAGTATAAATCTGGGAGAGATACCAACAGGTTAGATGTAAGACTTGAAAAGAGATGGCAAACTGGATGGAAAGACACAAATTCATAAAATGACATTTAATTGAGGAACAATAAAAATGACAACATATTAAACTAGCAACTATATCAATGAAGTGAATACAAATGTATTAATTCTTGTAACAACAGAATGAGATAGCTATATTGTTTACATTTCTGTATTTTATGCATGTGTGTGGTCTGCATATCTGCAGGAACTAAGATGAGAAAATATTTTCTTGATTAAAGCAAAGTTTGCATGATGACATATCAAATTAAAAACATATCTGGCCAAAGAGTCTTTATAAACATTGTAACTGCCTAATTAAATCATTACTAAAGGAAAAAAGACATTCTTATTTCTTGTTGCTTTATTGAACATTTTTGGTTCTAAAGTATCCAGTATAATAAAAAATAATTTTAATAAAATAACAAATTTTTGATGTTGCCAAATAAAATTTTACAAAGGCATACTCCTTGACTTAAGGACCCTTAGTAATGATAATCGTATTCAAAATTGCATATATGAGTATGTATGTGCATATTGACCTGAAACTCAATGTTCATTAATAAATGTGAAATAAAATCTGGTATCTAGAAACCAAGTACTGTTCTCTTGTTTGGGGAGGAAAGCATCATTTGGGGGTAGATATTAATCACCTGCCCTCTCATTAACTGGCATAGAAATCTCATTTTATAACTCAGTTTATTTTTTATTACAACCAAAATGGTAGGGGAGTTTTTCTGATTGTCAACAAAACTAACAATTTTTTTTTGTTGTTTAAATATTATTCCCTTTTACTTCATAAATGAAATAAACCCCTTGCAGGCAAATGTTGGCTCTTTGGTCATAAATCATGTCTTTGCCCTTCAGAAGCAACTTTATGCAAAGATGTAGCCAAATTTCACTCTAAAGCCTCTACGCTTACCAATGGCAGTGGTGACATTTTCTCCTGGAGGGAATTCAATTGCCTTCATCTGTCTAGCCCTTCAAATGATGAGCTTTGCCTCTCAGCAACTGGTATCCTGGCAGAATTGCATCCTCGAGACCTGGTGATGTATAATGGTGATATACAGAATGGGTTTTCAACAATCAGTCCTCTTCCAAACTGCATGGGGTACCTTTCTGTTGCTGGTTGGGGCTGCTGAGTGCCTCGTGGGTAGGAGATGGACAGCATCTATTTGAGCAGGGAGTTGATTTCACAGCTGCCTTGTTGACAGAGATGTGTTCTAAACTAAAACTTGTTTCATTGCACTAAAATGTGCCAAGAAGTTCAGTTGGTGAGGAGACACAAATCCATGTGGATCATTTTTTTTTCCCTATCTTGGTGGGCAAACAGAATGGGCTCAGCCTGGCTGGGCTCCATCAGCAGAAGATCTGATTGGTACCAGCCAGACTTTCAAAGATGTCCCCTTATTAATGGGGACACTTCCTTAGCCAGGAAATTTCTGCTGTTACAGAGTTGAATAGATGTGGCCTACTGCTCTATTTTCTTACCAATTTGAGGAGCACAATGGGGTAGGATTTGCCTGTTGAAGCCCTTTCTGTGTTCTGTCCAACTCAATCACACTTGGTCTAAGCACATGTTTTTTTGTTTGTTTGTTTGTTTTTGTTTTCTTTTTTATTAATTTATTGTTATTCTACTACAGTTGTCCCATTCCTCACCCCCATTGCTCTCCCATGAATAATGAGACCCTAGGGGAACTGGTGTAGTGTTTTTCTGCTTCTAAGTTTTTCCTAAAAATAAATTCTGTTTTATATTGGTACTTCATGGCACTATGCTGTGTGTATCCTATGCACACCACATTGCACAACTTGACTTCCAGGCTTGTGAGCACTTTAAAGTCATTCCACTGGTTCACTTTCCCAGACACCTGAAAGTAAGTGAGAAACACAAAAATCTCTCAAAATCCCTTGGGATGCTGAGCAAGGGAAACCTCTTTAGAGCCTTCAACTTGAACACGTTTCCCTCCTTTTCTCCTTTGATCCATCTTCAGTCATCTTTTTCCCAAGTGGTGAAATGGGGGGAAAAAAAGGCAGTCAAACTGAATTAACGATTAGCCTGGAAAAAAGAAAGAAATTAACCCAGTTTCTTTTCTTTCCTTACCAGCCCTGAAAAGAAATACAATATACACCCAGGAGTGTGGTAACATGCTAACTATGTAATGAAGCTCCAAAGACATCCAGGAGGACAGCTCCATATTCCTTTTCTTTAGAGAACTTACATGTTGGGGAACCAGAGCACTGCAAGGTGCTACCATGCTGAACCCTGTGCTCTAGGAAGACAGAAGCTCACCCTCACCCTACAACCTCTTCGTCTGCCTAGTGAGTGGTGTCCTTTACTATCCTTTGTAATACATTGGTAATATAGTGAGTAAATGTTTTGTTTTGTTTTCTTTTCTTTTGTTTTGAGCTTTGTGAGCCATTCTAGCAAACTAATCAAACCCAGAAGAAAGATGTAGAATCCCCTCCATGTTGGAATTGGGTCCAGAGAACACTTTTTATACCCTTAGGTGTAATGCAAAACATTTCTTTAGGCAAATAATAACTGCCACTTGCCAGTCAGTAAAAATAGTAAAACTAACATTATACATATACTCGTATACACAGATAAAAGACAAGATACGAGCTCATGTTGATAGCATAAATATACAGATTCAAAAATCAGAAACTTATTTATCTATAGATAAGGAAATGATGTTTTGCTATTTTTGACTGACTGGGTATATTGCTTATAGATGACAGAACATTCAATTGCTGCTCTAAACCAGGGCTTGCTGGTGAAATATTGGGACATGTAAAATTAAAACATAAGTAAAGAACTGGAAAAGGTATGTTTTTACTTAGAATACGTAGAGCTGCAATCAGAGCAGAAGAATACTACTTTCCTACAAAATGTGCTGCTGTTTGCTTGACATGTAAACACAGTCCTGATCTGCAAATTCCATAACTGATCTCATGTTTGACATAGTTAACATTCAGGGCAGAAAAGCATGCCATCCTACTTCTGTGTTCAGAAAAATTAATGTTGAGCACTAACTGTGTACAGTTATTATTCAGGAATCATGAAACACAAAGATCAGTCTGACACACCCTCTTTTGAAGATGCTCACAGTCATATGCAAAACATTCAATTCAACCTAATGCAGTAGAAGCCAAATGCCCAAACATCAGAAGGTAAGAACTTATGATATAGCCAGATGACAGGCAACATAGCAGCCAGCAGAAAGATCACATTTTAAAGGATATTAAAAGTTACATTAAAATGTTTTCACTGTAATACCAATATACTAACACAAAATTACACACCTCAGTGTGATCCCAGTTATGTTAGATAGATAAATAGATGGAGAAAAGAGGGAGGAAAAGGAAAGGGAAAAGAGAATGAAACACATCTCTGGAAGGAAATAAACAATGTTCGCTATGTTAACAATTGAACGGTGAGATTATATGTATTTTTATGTATTGCCCATACTTTATAACCTTTACAAGTAATATAGTACATTATTACAAATTAAATAATAAGTTCCAGACAAAGGTTACTTTCGATGCCTTCATCAAATAAGGTCAGTAGTTTGTTTTTCATCATTTGTCCTTTTTCACCATGGAAATGGTCACAGTGAAGATTTTCCCTTGCATAAGATGTATTTGTTCATTTGTACAGTAAGCAATCACACAAATATGAACACATGTGTAAACCTAGACTACCCTCTGATCCTTCTTCAAATATAGAGAGAACCAGGCTAATGAACTCCTCAAGCCACATGCAGGATTCTAAAGCCCCATTCTTCAAACAAAAAAAACAAAACAAAACAAAACCAAAAAAATTTTTGGGAAAAACTTCTTTATATGTAGATGAAAACAAACAGAATGCATGAAATGGATAGATGAAATGTTTACATGTGTGAAAAAAATAAAAAGAGATTTATATATTTTTATTTTTATTTAACATGAACATTGAGTTCTTCTCTCTCTTTTTTCTTTTCTTTTCTCTCCTTCCTACCATTTCCATTTCCACCCCCCCCAACCAGTTTAACATTCTGTTATGCACCCTCCTGTATCTTTTTACTCACCTAATACAGGTGTATACAAATGTTTATTCTTGCCTTGTATTTATGCAGCTCACAGTTCTTACTTTTTGGGGACATTATTCCAAGTCAAAAAATATATAGATTTAATTCATTAAAATTAAAAATCACACACACACAAAATGTTTATTGAGTGCCTCCTATAAGCTGGGAACTGTGTAGCCTTGGGGCTACAACATGAATAAAAGGGTGAGTCCTGGCTTAGGTGATGCTCCCCATGCTTCTCTGCATAAATGCACCATGAATTTTTTCATTCATGTATATCTCCATTTTTTCTTTTTTGTTTTGCCCCTACATAAGGCACTGCTATAAACATCCTTTTCCATACATATTTATGTTATTTTATTCTCCACATCTTACTTTCTAGTGGCTTTATATTATTTCCTTACCCAGAAATACCAATTATCATTACTCTTAAGGACTACAATGTGCAGAATGCATTAGCATTATGAAAAATGTACTATGGGAGCTCACAGGGAGTAACTAAAATAAATATACATTTTTTTCAGGTAATTAGGTTCCCACCTACAAATGATACTGCAAATGGCAATTTTTTGCCAGTCAAAATAGAGAAAGTATT
Organism: Noctilio leporinus; assembly: GCA_004026585.1. Classification (NCBI taxonomy): domain Eukaryota; kingdom Metazoa; phylum Chordata; class Mammalia; order Chiroptera; family Noctilionidae; genus Noctilio; species Noctilio leporinus. The sequence goes on along the minus strand of PVIW01003134.1, from coordinate 147,778 downwards.
GAATCAAAACAGACAGTATGCACCCAGGGAAAACAAAAGATTACGGAACTCTCCCTGAGCAGAATGGTAAAGCAGTAGCAAGTACAAAGTTCAAATACTTAAATATAGTAATTGATTCAAATATCTCAAATATAATTAAATATAGTAATTGATTAAAATATATGTGATATTTGAAATTAAAATGGTCCTTATGTTGAGTAAGAGTGAAAACTATTACACTCTATCAAATAAGTATTGTTTTTAAAATTTTTACTTACTGATGTTTTAGAGAGAAGGAAGGAGAGAGGAAGACAGAGAGAAACATCAACCTGTTGTTGCATTGATTTATGCACTCATCGGTTGATTCTTGTTTGCACCCTGACCAGGGGTCAAGCCTGCAACTTTGGCATATCTGGATGACATTCTTAACTAACTGAGCTACCCTGTCAGGGCCTCAAATAAGTATCTTTGATATTTTGCATCATGATGACAATTCACTTAGTGTTTTTAAAACATGACTATCAAAGAGGGAGAAAGGGTGAGATTGATGCATTTTTTCTACTAAGTGCTAGGTACTTTGTTAGCCCTTTTTACTTCAGCTAGTTATTAAAACATTATTTTATGAACTGGTGTTATAATAACTACCACCATTTTAAAAATAAGAAAATAGTGGGTGGGGAGGAGGACAGAGGGGAGCAAAAAGGGGATGGATGTAAAACAACAACAATAAAACTTAAAAAAAAAAGAAAAGAAAAGAAAATAGGATCACAAAGGTTAAGTAATGGCTAAAAAGCAACAGAGATGAAACTTAAAACTGTTTTAATTACACACCCCTGTCACTCAAACTACATGTACTGAGAAATTTGTCAAACCCTCAAGGAAAATACATAAAAAGAACTCCCTAGTGAAAGGAATCCTGTGGTGCATGGCATTGTGTATAACCACACACATTTGTTCTTTGGGAAGTGTGAGTATGTCTTATGTATAAATTACACTATCACTTTCATTGCCCATGACACGTTCCAGGAATTCAATCAATACTCACAGAGCTTGACAAACTTGAAACTTCCCAGTAAAGCTTTATAGTTTTTGAGAATCTATCCCCGCCCCCGCCACTGTGAAATGGCCACAGTGAAGATTTTCCCTTACATAAAGATTTATTTTAGTTGTCCATTTGTGCATTAAGCACAAACGAACATGTGTATGAGCTTAGACTAGGCTGAGGTCTTCTTCAGATATAGAGGACTGGCTAAGGAGCTTCTCAAGCTCCATCCCCCAAACTATTAATAATGAACAAACAAAAACAAAAAGAAAGCAAGGCCAGTGGGAAAAACTTCTTGATATTTAGATGAAAACAAATAGAATACAGGGGATGGATAAATGAAACTTAGGAGAAAAGCATTAACAATTTATAACGCTATATAAATCCCCAGGAGTCCAAAACCTCAAGGTACTCACTAAATCTTTGTGGAGAAAACCCCTGACATCTGTGGTGTATATTTCCAGAAACCTTCACACACTCAATTACACCAAAACACCTCATTTTACCTAGAAAATGCAATAAATTCTGGCAGGAGGAAGCTATAAGTGGTGGGAGGTCAGCTAGACTCAATAACTAGCCACACATAAAATCCAGATGTCAACCTCAACAAGGCTGTAAAGGCCTTCCATGACATGGGCTTTCCAGAATGCTACATATGTGTGAAAGCATGAATGCTAAACACAGGATAGCCATGGGTCTACTGCAGTTCATTCCTTCCCACAAATAACTGATAGTTTGTTGATGACTGGGCTGTTTTACCATAATCCCTTCAGCATGTAATGCAAGTCTTAGTGTAGAGGAGTCAAATAATAATACCCAGTTGAACTGAATGAAGGTAGCATAAATCTGAGCTTATTATTCAATAAATGTTTAGATACTAAGTATCCCAGGAAAATATAAAATGTGTAATTCTAAGGCAGTTTCTTAATAGTTTCACCATAATAAGCCTAATAGCTACAGACAGTAGAACATGAATGGCTGGTAAATATATTTTTTGATTAAATGTTTTCTTTTATTAAAACAGAGGAAGTATAACGTTCTTTAAAATGTGAAAGGAAACTAGGTGGGAAAATTTGCTTGAATTTATTCATTTAAATCAATGCAAAATTTATAATCTACTTAATAATATATTCATGCTTGTTTTAATATAACAATTCCATTTTAAATTATAAGCAACTTATGTGATTCAAAACCCCATTATACACACAGATTTTTAATTATAATTGATCCTTCATAACTCCTAGAAAATATAATATTATTTCTACAGTGAGATGAATACTCATGCTTTCATATCAGTGAGGATCTGGGGGTGGGAAATTGGGGTCTACAACCTTAATATTATAAGTATAGCATTAGCATTTAAAATCTAGAGAAGTGAGATGCACCTACTATGAAGATGGTGGCCAACAGAACAGAGATGGAGTAGCTCTGTCTTGGTCTGGTCTTTGTAGTTTACTGGAACATAACTTTAGTATTTTAAAGGGCAATGCGTCTAAACCACTATTAAAGTTAGACATAATATAATACTAAGGTCTTACATTAATTTTACTCTTTTTTGTTACCGAACACCATGCATATTTAGGTCTAGGAATTCTGGTTTATAATATCCCACATATGCATATCTTTTAATAACCAAAGAAATATTCACTGCATTTTGTTATGCATGGAAAACTTTTAGACCATGGAGCATTGTCCAGTGAGAGATCTTCAGCATGACACCTCACAAACCACTTTTGATATGTTCCATCAGTTACAGCACATTCTCCATACTCTGTACAAATCTTTTTTTATGTTTCACCTTTCTTGAAATAATAAAGCATAAGACACCAAAAATGTTGCGTATTTTCTTCCATCTTCAATATTAAAATGGCTACACAAAAATTCACCAATTTTGATGTTGTTTTTTAAATGCATGCTGATATGACAGCTGTCAAAATACAATCTAACAAAATTGTTTTGAATGAAGTTAAAAATAACTAAGCACTACTAGAGACATCTTAACAGAGAAAACCAAAAAAACTTTTTGAGCATTAGAGCAAGAAAAAGCTCATTGCGGTGAAATGTCAGAGTAAGGAGAGTCAGCCCTATGTTTAAAAAGAGTGAGAGGGAGAATTTATTAGCTCACATAAATATGAAATTCAGACCCTGGCTGGTGGCACAGTGGATAAGGCACCAGCCTGGGAACCCAAAAGTCACTGGTTTGATTCCCCAGCCAGGGCACATAACCAGGTTGCAAGCCAGGTCTCCAGCCAAGTCTGTAGCTGGAGGCAGGTGAAAGGCAACCATACATTGATGTCTCTCTCCCTCTCTGCCTCTCTGCCTCTCTCCTTTCCCCTCTCTCTAAAAATAATAAATACAATCTTTAAACACACACACACACACACACACGTGTGTGTGAATTATATATATATAATTCAAAGGCTTTTGCTTTCAAACATGGTTTCATCAAGAAAATCAAACCTTATTTCTATCCATCTCTGTGATCTGTTTTTTTCTCTGGTGGTTTCATTCTCAGATATACTACTTTTTTCTCCTGTGAAGTTAAGAGGACAAGGTGAATTAAAGAACTCCAGGCTTACATTTCAAAACTAAAGTTCAAGGATATATAAAGTAATCTTTCTTTTTAAAACCTCATAAATGGCTTTGCTAGGCTCTGACCGGGCCCTTTCCTCATCTGGAACTAATTCTGACACCTGGGGATGCGATGCTCCAATGGAACAGGCCTGAACAGCACATCCATCCAGGAACTGGAGGCAGAGAGTCAACCATCAGAATAAAAGCTACATCAGCTGAAAGTTGAAGAAAGTTAGTTCTCCAACATACGATGTAGAAAAGCAAATAAATATTCACTATTGGTATTAAATTTTAGAAAGTCTTGAGTGTCAAATAAAGGAGGTGATTTTTTTTTCTGATGTTTACTAGTAATCAGGGAGATGATAGGCACCATAATAAAAGGTAACCTAAAAAGAATGACTCAAATAGCAGTTGGATAACTGAATCATAGTCTAATTCATTGGATGTTTTCTCTAGCACTTTCTGTCACACTCCACAAATTAAAAAAAGATGGAATATTATGGGAAATAAATACTGTACAAAAGAATATTATTGACATATCACTCCTGACAGGGCTAAGCCAAAGGTTATGAAGATAAGTAAGTCTAGAATAAAATATTAAATCAATTTTTCTTATATGACTTTGATTTAAAGGTATACTAGGCAAAATGATTTATCTTATGTCCAGAGGTAATAAATCAAATAATTTTAATAGGATAAAACAGGAATAAAAGGCATAACAGGAGATTCAGAAGAATCAAGCAGTTATTTGTCAAACTGTGACCTTAAACAAGAGTTCTGCAAATCCTATCCCCATTAGCTGCTTCTGCTGTTTACTGTCAAGGGGAAAAACAAATTAACACAACAAAGCAGATTTGTGTCATTAAAATTGGGCATTATATTTGATAGATCATTATTGTTTTTAAGTCAGATTTATAAGCATAGAATATGGCTAAATGTTTTCAAATTTTTTATTTATTTATTTTTATTTTTAAAGATTTTATTTATTATTTTCAGAGAGAGGGGAAGGGAGAGAGACATCAATGTATGGTTGCCTTTCACCTGTCTCCAGCCACAGACCTGGCTGGAGACCTGGCTTGCAACCTGGTTATGTACCCTAGCTGGGGAATGGAACCAGCAACCTTTGGGTTTGCAGGCTGGTGCCTTATCCCCTGTGCCACCAGCCAGAGCTTGATTTTATTTTTAGAGAGAGGAAAAGAGAGGGAGAGAAACATCAATGTGCTATTGACTCTTGTGTGTCCCTACCTGGGGACCTGGCCCTCAACCCATGTATGTGCCCTAACTAGTAATCGAACCAGTGACCCTTTGGTTCACAGGCTGGTGCTCAGTCCACTGAGCCACAGTAGCCAGGGCAGTAGATCATTATAATGGTCAATAGAAACTATGTTCTAAGTGATATATAATCATAAAATCCATTCTCTCCTCTATTATGAGGTCAAGATATAAAAAATTACTGGTTTTATTTCTCAACAAGTAATTATATTAAAAAATAAAACAAAATAAATGAAATAGGGCATTATTTTATTTTACCAGAAATTAATGAGGAGGTAGAATAATTATAGCAAGTCAAAAAGAAACCTAGTCCTGTACTCACAAAACTTCAAACCTAGAAAGGATTAAAGGGAAATTAAAAATGAACTGCAGTCAAGTTTATGTCTAAAAGACTTTGGTTATTTTCTTTGAGGCTCTTATCATACAAGGAGCTCAGAAATATTTTCAATGCGTGAGTTAATAAAAGAGGATGAAAAGCTACCCTAAGGAAAGATAGGCACAATACTGCTGACTGTTAAATTCCAGTATACTGTCTAGAGAACATTAAGAATTTCTTCTTCTTCACATTTTGTTTATATTTTGAAGGCATCAAAGACTTTTTCATGTACTACATCTGCCTTATAAAACTCTTCCATTCTCCCACAAGGTTTATGAATGTCCTAATACCCCATGTTTAACTCATAGTCTTCTGCGCTGACTGAATATCAGTGCAGAAAAGACTTATCGTTCAAATCTGTGTATATGGTGGGGATTGATTATAGATTCAGAAATTTTATCTTAAGCTTTGATGAAAGTATTGGGTTTTTCTCTGTTGCATGTTTGAATACTAAAGTTCTCCTTGCTTAAAAATAGTAATAACTGTCAAAGTCTGAAGAACATTAGTTAAAATGATAGCAAGAAAGCCGAAGAGTCAAAGGAGTGCCCCAGAAAAAAAGGGAAGGCAACAGTTATAAGGAGAAAAATACAGTCATATGCATTGGCTCTAAATAATCAACAAGAATAGAGTAGAAAGGGAAAATAAGATATACAAATAACTTTCCAAGCTATTTATTAAGGATGAGGTAATGAATGCACCTTAAGGCTTCAGATGAAAGGTTTGTCCTAGCAGGACAATAAAAGGAGCAGACATTCAGTAACTAGAAGTTTGCCCCACCTCATAGATAGATCATAAAAAGTGATTTATGGTAATAACTCTTATGAACAAGGACCCTAATTTAAATTTTTCTAGGTAGTTGTGTGTGTGCGTGGGGAGGGGGTGGGGATCAGAAGTTTCTTTTGTGCCTGTAGGGTCTCAGCAGCCTTTAATTCAAAATAATCTGCATATCAGAGGAACATTTCAGGGTAACTTGTTCAGAACACCCACATAAGCAGGAAGTTAACATTTGTAGAATAAATCAGAGAAAAAGGTAGAGAAGTGAAACTTAGAAAAGAAAATAAAGTTTCCTTTAGAAAAAGGGGGACCATTTTTTGATAAGCTGGTTGGTAGTTATAGGAATTAGAGGACATTTTGCAATAGAAAGGAACAATTTTGAAGTAACTCATTTTAATAAGGTCAGAGGCAAGGTTATTTGATGAAATAATATTCCAATACAAGTGCTGAAGTAACATTCACAGAGCCCTTATGATATGCTAGTTACTAGGTTCAATAATTTTCAGCAAAATCCTTTAAAGAGCCCCATGGGGGGTGGAGGATTGAGGGCTGTTCAAATTTCAAAGGCAGGCAAGTGAGACTCAAAGGAAAGAGACCAAGTCATCGCCGCATAATAAGAAAGATGCAGTCAGGACTGAAATCCAGGCTTGCTGCAAATGTCTCCCCCTGTCCAGGACGATGTACTGCCAGGTGAGTCAGGTTGACCTCGGAGACGTCACACAGCAAAACACCTTTGGCAGCTGCACAGAGGTGTGCATTTGGATAGTGGTTAAGAAACATGTAAAGACTGTGAGTGGCTCTGTAGGAGCAGGACCACCAAGTTGGTAAACTGGGGCTACATTTCCCAGGGTTTCCTTTTCTGCATAGTTCTGGCCACTAACAGGAAATTTGTGTGACATTTGAAAAGTGGAAGAGAAACACCAGCCACCTTCTTTTCTTCTCTCTGGCAGTCAGGCACACCTCTGGGGCATACCTAGCTCTTGTAAGCTGTCCCTGGCCAGGGGCTGGGTGGCTGGTGTGCGGCAGTTGTCCTGCCTTCAGGGCACGTCAGCAACAGCTAGAGCTCCTTCCACAAATCCTAAGTCACCAAGTCCAGTCCCTGGGGCATAAACTGAGCCTGCAGCTCCTCCTGCCACCCCTTCTCCTCCCTCAGGAGCTCCTGGGCCAGGGTGTGTTCAGCTACATGACAAAGAAAATGAGCCACTCTAGCGGGTCATCTGTAGCATCCAAGCTACAGATTTTGACGATGGTGAGAGAGACGCCTGGGTTTCAGCACTCCTCACAGGTTGGTGTCAGCTTGTCCTTGCTTCTCCCTGCTTTTCTTCCACTACTCCTTCCTGACCATTTGCCCCGTTGACTCAGCCCCGGCACCAGGCACAGAAACAGCAGCGTGCACAGAGTGCTTAGTGAGCCCTGCAATTGCATAGGCCCGAGCCCTTTAAGGAACCCCACATTCTATCACTCTTACTCTTTTTGCTTTTCAAACTGAACCCTTGTTGGATGTAAAACAGTATAACTAAAGTGGAACCAACAATGATTAAAAAAATACAAATAAACAAGCAAAAAATAGATAGATAAACAGCAGAAAACACCTGTGGGGGGATTAGAAACACAAGATAGTTGATGGACATATGAGTTAAGGAATTCTGTGGACATGTTTTCATAGCTCCCTTGTTTCACATTACCTTGTCTTAGAAGCCCACCCTGACTTTCTGGACCATGCTAGATATCGCTACTATGTACCACCTTAGGATCCTCTGTTCATTGCTATTGAAATCCTAATACATTTCATTTAAGTTGCATATTCATGTGATTGCCTGTTCTTGTACTTACATATCACTTTTCTCTAGAACCTAGCCCAGTGTTTCTAAAAAGAGAGAGGATTGTATGTTAGTTATATCTCAATACAACTAAAAATAATAATAATATAAAGGGAAGGAAGAACTTTTATTATTTTCCCAGTCCTTCATATCACCTGCAGAATATTATGTACCTACTATGTGATCAATATATTTTTGTAATAAATTAGATACATCTAAAAATTAAAATAACAATGGAGCACTATTATATATTTTATATATAATATAAAATTTGCTTTATATGTTACTTTCTGCATGATACTCTAATCATACTATGCTTTCTTGTATTCCATTTATTTTAATATTTTATTATTTATGCTATTAATATTTTCCCAATTTTTATCTTTCCCCCTTCACCTAGCCCATCCCCACCATTGTACATGTCTTTGACCATGCATATATGTTCTTCACCCTCTTTCAACCAGTCCCTCCCCATCCCCTCTTACAGTCTGTTTCATGTTTCTATGCCTCTGATTCTATTTTGCTCATTAGTTTATTTTGCTCATTAGACTCTGCACATAAGTGAGATCATATGCTATTTGTTTTTTACTGACTGGCTTATTTCACTTAGTATAGTATATTTGTCTTCAGCTCTATTCATGCTATCACAAAAGGTAAGAGTTCCTTCTTTTTTACTGCTGCCTACTATTCCATGGTGTAAATGTACATAGTATACTTTTTAAATGTACTTTGCTATTTTATAAATTTTTTTCTTAAATGTTTCCCAATTCTCATTGAAAACTTAAGTCAATAACGTGTAACTCATTTAATTAACTTGTCAAAGAAAATGAAGTGAATAAATAGTCAGCAAAAAATATAAATAAAGCCCTGACTGATATGGCTTATTGGGTTGGGTGTTGTCCTGCAAACCAAAATGTTGCTGGTTTGATTCCTGGTCAGGGCACATGCCTCAATTGCAGTCCAGGTCCCTGGTTGAGGGTGTGCAAGAGGCAACAAATCTGATCAATATTTCTCTGACATCTTGATATTTCTCTCTTCTTTTTCCCCCTCCCTCCCTCTTTCTCTAAAAATAAATAAATATTTAAATACATATATGTTATAAAATAGAATTTATGTATATATTTTGTACCAAGTAAATATAATAAACTTTGTAAGATGAGATGCACACAAAGCAAGACATCTGCAAATTTCATTAATGACTTAAATAAAATTAGGAAATCATTCATTATAGCAAAGTGATTACACCTATATATATGTTAGGACATATAATCATGAGTTCAAAGGATGAAAATATTCTAATTCTATGTTACTGCTATGAATTCATGTCCATATTATAAATGATTTTTTAGAGGGTTAAGGAAAAACAAATAGTCTATGTGAGACTCTAATGTTATTTATCTATTTCTACATAAATTTATAAAATGCATATGGCACAAATTTATTGTTAAAATATGTTATTTAAAAGCCAAAACTGAAAATGCACAGTGTTTTCTTTTTCCAAGTTTAAATATGAATGCCACAAATGACAGATTCTTAATATTAAGAGTAATCGTAAAACAAAAAGTGCAACTTGTCAGACCAAATTGAATTTAACTCACTGATGTAACTTGAAAGAACAAAAGCAGATGGGTTTAAATAGATGAAATAAAAGGGAGAATATAATATATGAGAGATGATTCTGCCAGATGGATCCCCAAGAAGCATCCAAATAAAAGTGAGCATCTATGAACACAGGGTTGATGGAAACATCTCAGGATGGTTCCCTGAGGAACTACCACAAGTTGTTCTAATAGACTGTCCTGCATAACTGGAGAGACAATTATTTCCTTTGCCTATAGACCTTGCCCCTAGTTGGTGATTTGAACAGAATGCTCACCAGGAAGAGTAATTATTTTCCTGGGAATGATCCATTTTTGTGGGTAATGGAACTATTGAGAGAAAAGTGACCCAAGCCTCCAAAAGAGATTCAGAGAAAACTAAAAGGACCTTCAAATAGGAACAAACCATTTTAAAGTACTACCCTCATAGAGAAAATACCTTACTTGGGCAATTACAAGAGTCCTAATAAAACCTTTCTATTCCATACTAAACCACTACAGAGAAAATCCTGCCAATGGATCAGAGTTTCCACAGACACCACAGAAACCTTTCCATTCGGTGAAGTCTTTCAGGTACATAGATATACACAATGGTTTAAAACAAACCTTCACTACTTATCCATAAAAATATACATAAATGATTAACCCAAAATAAATAAATATTCTACGCATGAAATTAAAAGATAACTGATATAAGAAAAACATACAGTACAATAAGCAGAAAAGTCAAGATTCTAATTAGTATCTTCAGCAAAATTAAAATCATGTAGTCTACCTAAATATAGAGAAGGTGATCATAAAACTGAAGAATTTAGAGAAGTAAAAATAGTATTTAAAAGTAAAAATATTTTTGTAGATGATTTCTACTTCTAGCAATGATAGTACAGCATGTGGCATATGAATCCTCCCATGGAAGCTATCAGGAAAGCAGTATGAAATACAGAAATGAATCTTTCTGAAAGTATAGAGGAACTGTTGAAGGAGCCAGGACATGAGGAGCCAGACCCCAAACAGAAAGAATGCTGTGGAGTTGAGCCCAGCTCTTTGTAAATTGCTTTTCCCTTTGGGATATTTACCTATTTCTGGTGCATGGATGATAAAAAGGAAAATAGATAGTTTCTAAGAGGGAAAACACCATTAAAAATATTGTCAAGTACTATATGATAAGGAGACAAATAATACAGTTCAGGTATGAAGGCACCAGGCCTTCTCACAGAGAAGAAGGCCCAAGAAAATTAGTCCACGGATATGTGGAACAGACTGAAAGCTGTCAGAGGGGAGGGGGAAGGGCATGAAAGAAGGTGAAGGGATTAGCCAAAGACCATATTTGCATAACCCATAGATATAGACAACAATGTGGTGATGGCCAGAGGGAAGGGGTTAGGGGCTAGGTGGAGGTGGTTGAAGAGGGGTAGTGGCGGCAAAGGGGAACATCTCTAATAGTGTCAGCAATAAAATTAAGTGAAAAAGATAGTCCTATATCTGGCATACAATTTCATACTAAGGCATTGATTGGCTTATTGTAAACTGCACAAGGCAAGATGTTATGAAGTTATATACAAAGGGGCTAACCCCTGGCTCAGTGAATTGGCGCCCGCTGGTTTGATTCCCCAGTCGGGCACATAACCAGGTTTCAAGCCAGGTCTCCAGCCAGGTCTGTATCTGGAGGCAGGGGAAATGCAACCATACATTGATGCTTCTCTCCCTTTCTTCCTCCCTCCCTGCCCTTCTCTCTGAAAAATAATTAATAACATTTTTTTAATTAAAAAAAAAAAACAAAGGAGCTAAAAATAATAGTAAACTTTTTGACAGTCACATAGTACTAGATGCAAAAAAATTGATTGATGATCCATCATAAAAGAGAATTCTAGTAAGCAAATATTTCATATGAAACAGCAGGAGGATTGCACCCTCAGATTAGAAATAAGATTTGTTAACACTCTCATTTGGTTTACAAATTTCCTAGTTCTTGACTGGGTTCAGATAACCTATTCATCTGCTTGCTACCTGCCAGATAATAGAGTTGATTCTTTTTAGAGGAAGACAAAAATTATCCATGGCCTCTATGATTGTTGTAACCAGTATCTTGTATTTAAACACAAATTACCAGACATACTAACTGAGTGAATATTTACAGATACATATATGCATGCATATATACATTGGTGGATAAGTGGAATGAATGAATGGATAAATAAAATAATGCAGTAGGGAGAAGAGAGTGAACGCAAATAAAAATACAAGTGATATAAACTTTGTAGTCATTATACTATAATTGAAATAACTGTCATTACTTTAAAAAATAGATAACATAAAGGAATTCACTAACAGTCAGAATCTATATAAAAAGATTCAAATGCAGAAATGAAAACTAAAATAATTAAAATTAAGAACTTAAGAGTTTACCTCATTATTAGCAGAAGGATTAAATGTAGTGAAAAATAAGTCATCAGAAAATATCCAGACTTGACATGAAAAGTAAAAAAGATGAAGATATATGAAAGACTATAAAAGATGTATGAGACATGGTGAGCACATTTAGCATATATGTAATTTGAATCTCAGAGGAAGTAAAGGAGAAAAAAAATGCAAAAGTAACATTTAATAAGATGATGGAAGTGATTCTTCTACAACTGATGAAATGCACCAAACAGGGATTCAAAAAATGTTGAAGCCCAAGAAGAATAAATAGAAAGTAAATAACAACTAGACATGTGATACTAATAGTTTAACACTGCTTAAAATTAAAAATAAAGAAGCATTCTTTAATAGAGAAAAATAAACCAGTGCCTATTACCTTTTAAGAAGCAACACTAAAACTAAAAGCTGACTCTCAACACAGAACAGAGCCAAAAGACAATGAAATTGCACATTTGATTGAAAGAAACTATTTGCCAATCAAAGAAGCCATATTCAAGAAAATAACAACATTCCTAGGCAAAGAAAAAGAATCGCAACTTTTCTTCATCAATCTTATTCCAAACAAAAATAAATAAAGCATTTCAAGCAAAAGGAAATTATTCCACACAGAAAACCAAATGAGAAAATAGTGATTGAAAAGATTATGTTATTTGAGTAAAACTAAAATGAAAATTGACTGTACAAAATGCTAATAATGTCTACTTCATTTTAACATACTATATGTAAAATTAGGGTAACCCAAGATTGTGGAGGAGTAAATGGAAGCTACACTAACTTGTTCCCAGGACCAATCTGGAATTACAACTAAATTGTAGAGAGTCATCCTGAATATTCAACTGAACACTAGCTGGAGAGAAGCCTGATAGCCATGGACAGAGAGAAGAAACCACTGCACCAAAACAAGACTGATAGAGAGTGTTGCGGGGCATGAGAGACCTGGCTGGGCTCCTATGGACAGCAGCTAAAATTCTGGGAGCATATGTCAGTAGCTGAGGAATTCCTCCTGAGAAGTGTGGGGTCTAAACCGAAAGCTGGGCTCCTCAGCCTATAGCACCAGATTAAGAAAGGAATCCAGATAACACCCAGCTGTGAAAAGGAGCAGAGGTTCTACCTGCCAAGAAGAGATTGCAGGAGACACAGAGAGCCTCTTAAAGGACCAATGTACCAAATTTCATTTGCAATGCTTACCCTGGGCTCAGACAGAGTGGACTAGAGGTACTTGAGGAGAGTCTGGAGTTGGTGGCTCTGGGGCAAGAACAAAAAGAACAGCTTCCAGAATCTCTGTGCTGAGTTATTCCCCATGCTGCATAAGCCATCTTTCTCAGGTAGAGCATTTGTCTCTAAGTGGCATTATCCTGGGGGGAAGGAATGGCCCCACCTACAGGAATTATTCTGCCCCACATCGTTGAGCTTAAACCTTGCTGATTACAACTGAAGGCCGTAGCAGTGATTAGGTTAACTAAGGTGGAGTGAGGAGATACAATAGGAAGACAAATAAACAGACCCCAAATAAAATAACAAGAGAATTATCCAGAGAAGAACTAGATGAAATGGAGCAAGTAATTTATTAGATAGAGAGTTTAGAGTAATGATTATAAGGATACTCAAAGGCATGATAAAAGACACAGAAATCATATAAAAGGGCCAGTAAGAAATAAAGAATGCAATATCCAAAATAAATAATACACTGGAAGGAATAAACAGTAGGATAGATGAAGCAGACCAAATCAATGATTTGGAAGACAGGGTAGAAAAAACAACCAGGCAGAACAGCAGAAAGAAAAAATAATAATGTTTAAATGAGAAGAGCTTAAAAAACATTTTAGACAACATGAAGCATAACAACATCCAAGCCACATCATAGAATTACCAGAAGGAGAAAAGAGTGATCAAGGGATTGCGAGCCTATTTGAAGAAATAATGACGGGAAATTTCCCTAATCTGGTGAAAAACAAAAAACAAAAAACAGAAGTCCAAGAAACTAAGAGTCCCAAACAAGTTGGACACAAAGAGGCCTACACTGAGACACATCATAATTAAAACAAGGCTTAAAGACAAGAAAGACAAGAAAAGAATCCTAAAAGCCACAAGAGAAAAGCAGGTAATTTCAGAGTGGTAAAAACAAGAACCTACAACCAAGGCAACTATACAGCAAGCCTATCATTTAAAATCAAAGGAAAAATAAGGACCTTCCCAGGCAATAAAAAGCAAACAACACAAAGTCAGTACTGCCAAAAATGTTAAAGGGCTTTCTTTAAGAAGAAGGAAAAGAGAAGAAAAAGAAAAAAACAGAAGAAAAATAGTCTAAGAATAAAATGAAACTAAACATATGTTTACCAATAATCACCTTAAATGTAAATGGCTTAAATGCTTCAACCAAAAGACATAAGGGTAGCTAAATAAATAAGAAAATAAGATCCATATATATGCTGCCTCCAAGAGGTCCATCTCAGTTCAAAAGATACTAACAGACTAAAAGTAAAGGGATGGAAAAAGATATATGATGCAAATAGAAAGAAAATAAAGCTAGGAAAATGGTGCTTACATGTGACAAAATATGCTTTAAAACAAAGGCTATATAGTAAGAGACAAAAAAGGACACTATATAATGATACAGGGAACAACCCAACAGGAGGATACAACCCTAGTAAACATTTACATATCCAACATAGAAGCACATAAATATGTGAAGTGAATTTTGCTGGACATAAAAGGAGAGAATCTACAGAAACACAGTCATAGTTGGGGATTTTAATATTCCATTGACTTCAGTGAATAGATATTCCAGACAGAAAATCAACAAGGATACCAAGGCTTTAAATGACATACTAGATCAAATGGATTAAATTAATATCTTCAGAGCATTTTATCCCAATGCAGAGAATACACATATTTTTGGGTGCACATGGAACATTTACTAGGAGAAACAACATGTTAGGACACAAAAAGAGTCTCAATAAATTTAAGAAGATTGAAATCATATCAAGCATCTTCTCTGACCAGTGCTATGAAACTAGAAATTAGAAAGTAATCACAAGGAGAAAACTGAAAAATACACAAATACATGGAAGCTAAATAACATGTTATTAATTAAACAATGATTGTGTCAACAATAAGACCAAGAAAGAAATCAAAGGATATCTTGAAATGAATGAAAATGAGGACAAAACAACTCAAATTGAATGTGACACTGGGAAGGAATCCTGAGAGGGAAATGCATAACATTACAGGACTATCTCAAGAAAAGCAAGAAAAAGCTCAATAATCTAACTTCACACTTGAAACAAACAAAGCCCAAAGTGTGTACAAGGAAGGAACTAATGAATATCAAAGCATAAATAAACAAAATAGAGTCTAAAAAACAATACAAATGGTCAATGAATCCAAGAACTGATTATCTGAAAAGATAAAGAAGATTGAGACAGAACCAAGATGGTGGAGGAGTAAGTGGAGCTACACCAATCTCCTCCTAATACCAAACTGAAATTATAACTTAATTGGAGAGATATCATCCAGAACAACCAACAGAACACCAACTGGAGAGGAGCCTTATTACCATGAACAGAATAGAAGAGACCGCTTCATCACAACATGACCGAGGTGCCTAAAACTGACCACTGATCAAAACTGATTGGATTAACAACTAAAGGAAACAGACAAAGACTAGGCCCAGATTGGGACATGAGTTGATGTCACCAAGTGCAGAGCTAGGAAGTAAAAAAAGTGCACCTCTACACCACAGAAGGTCACACCACTGAGGCAGTAAGTCAAAGCAGACCAATCCAAGAAGCAGAAACAAACAAGAGTCACCTAAAATGGGAAGACAAAAAAAATAAACCCTCAGCAAAAGAAAAGGAGGAATCCCCAGGAAAAATGCAAAATAAATTCAGACATGGAATTCAAAATAATGATGATAGAGAAGCTCAATGAGCTCATCGAGTTCAAAGAAAACTACAAACAACTCCAGGGGAACTAAGAACTCCAGGGGAACTACAAAGAACTCCAGGAAAGATTCAAGGAACTTACTGAGAACTACACCAGCATTAAAAAGGACATAGAAATCATCAATAAGAGCCAGGAGGAAATGAAGAATACAATTTCTGAATTGAAGTACACAGTAGAAGGAATCAAAAGCAGGCTAGAGAAAGCAGAGGATCTGATTAGGAGCTGGAGGTCAATGTAGAAAAAAAATCCTAGGCAGTGAAACAAAATGAAAAAAGACTGAAAAAGAATGAAGAGGTTTTAAGAGAGCTACAAAACAACATAAAACATAATAATATCCATATCATAGGGATATCAGAAAGAGAAGAGGAGGAACAAGGGATAGAAAACCTCTTTGAAAAAGTAATTACAGAAAACTTCCCTAACTTGAGGAGAAAAAATGTCATGCAAGCTCAGGAAGCACAGAGGGTCCCAATGAAGGTGAACCCAAACAGGCCCACTCTAAGACACATCATAATGAAAATGGCAAATTTCAAAGACAAGGAGAGAATACTAAAAGCAGCAAGAGAGAAACAGCTAATAACAGACAAGGGGCTCCCATAAGGTTATCAGCAATTTCTCAACAGAAACAGTACAAGCCAGAAGGGAATGGAAAAAAATATTTCAAGTAATGAAAAACAAAGACCTGCAACCAAGAATACTCTAGCCAGCAAGGCTCTCATTCAAAATGGAAGATGAAATAAGGAGTTTCCCAGACAAAAGAAGTCTAAAAGAATACATCTCCACCAAACCAGCAATACAAGAGATGCTAAAGGGTCTGCTTTAAGAAGATGAAGAAACAGAGAGACAGATAGGAGCACAGGTACAAAGGGAAAAATAGATAATGAATAAGTATCTACCAAAAATAACCCTAAATGAAAATGGAGTTAATGCACCAATCAAAAGACATAGGGTAGCTGAATGGATAAGAACTTTAACTTATGAATGCTTTAAAATGATCTTGTTATAAATAGATTTTACTAAATAAAGTATAATTTTGTTTATTACTTGTATCTGCATTACTGCAGGTTAAGCTTTCTTAGATTGGAATTATTTCACAATATGGGGAAATTATGTTCCTTGCAATAACTCAGAAAAATTGAATGCAGTTAAGGAAGAAGAAAAAATTTTAAATGTGGATGTGTATTACATAGAATATATGCTATCTTTCTTATTCACTGTTACAAAATATGTGCTTACCTGTGGGTGTGTAATATATAGATTTTGTTAGCAATTTATGTTTTAAATAGTAACCAATTGGTCATGGATGTGTTGTGAAATCCATCAATCTTTAGGTTAGAAAAGATGCTGAGAATGAAGATCAATTTGGATGGAAGTTGCAAACTACTAAACTATATGTTTCATGTACATAGGCAATATATATTCTCATATTAGCATGCAAATGAGATGAGATTCCTTTCAAATAGATCGTGGAAATATACATTTCCAGTTATAAAGGCATCCCCAAACTAAGGATACCTGGAAAAAGGAATTAATGCTATAGTAAACTTCATTATTGAAATGTGAACATACCTAATCTCTATCTCAACAGACTTTTAAATAGTTCAGGGGTTAGTTTAGGACCACATAGGAAGTCAACCACAAGCTCAAAAAATAGCTAGAATACTATTCTACAAAATTATTTAAATCCTAGGGATTTTTATTTTTTATCTCAATTTAGTAGACATAATGATTTCTACTCTGGGGACCAGCTGAGCACTGCAAGTGCCATTATTTCTGAAGGCTTCAACTTGTGAAACACATGTAGAGGAAAAACAGAGAATATTGAAAGAAGTAAGGCCTGTGCGCAGCCAAAAAAAAAAAAAAGAAAGAAAGAAAAGAAAATCAATCTACTATTTAAGATGGAAAACTAAAAAAGAGTAAGTTGTAGTTCCAGCAGCTTAAAATAAAGTTGAGTTGTATTATCATAGGGGAGATGATCTGATTCAAAAACCAAATTCATTTTTTATGGTTTGGCACTGTCTCCAGGACAACTTTCATAAAAGTGAACTCTGCAATACAACATTCCTGTGATATATTTCACAAAAATAGCATTCCAGAGTAAAGTAAGTATTAAAGAAGAAAAAAAAAATGCTTAATTTGCTACAATATATCTAAAATACTATCATTTAACATGTAATAATTATGTAAGCTATAGGCATATTTAAAATTTTTTGTATTTACTCTTCAAACTCCAGTATGTATTTTAAATATGTGTAAAAATACGTGTGTAAATTTATTTTTACATGTGTTTGGTAATATTGCAATTCAAATTACTTAAGAGAGTAATTTTTTAAACAAATGAATTAATGTAGGCATTTTGAAATAATGAAAAAAAAACTTTGTATTAATATGATTTGAGAAGCTGACAGAAAGCAGTAATTAAATGGTGAATTGTCTGGATGTGAAAGGAAAAATTATATACCTACCCATTGATGGTTACAGAATAGACAGGGAGATGTTAAGAAGAATAAAGAAAATGGAGAAGCCAAAGAATTTATATACATGACACACGGACATGAACTAAGAGGGGCAATGTTGGAGGAAATAGGTTACTGGGTGGACAGGGGCAAAGGGAGGAAAATTGGAACAACTGTAATAACAAAGTAAATAAAATATTTTTAAGAAAAAAAAGAAAAAGAAAAAATAAGATTGACAAACCTTTAACCAAACTTATTAAGTAAAAAGAGGAAGGACCCACCCTTTCCCCAGTTGCTGCTAAGGTGCTCGGTCCTTCTGAGGAAGCTGAGGCCGCGTTGGGGTGAGGCCCTCACTTCATCCGGCGACTAGCACCACTCCCAGCAGCGCTTGCCCAACACTCGTTCAACACCATGGCCTCCGTCTCGGAACTCGCCTGCATCTACTCGGCCCTTATCCTGCACGACAATGAGGTGACAGTGACGGAGGATAAGATCAATGCCCTCATTAAGGCAGCTGGTGTAAATGTTGAGCCTTTCTGGCCAGGCTTGTTCGCAAAGGCTCTTGCCAATGTCAACATTGGGAGTCTTATCTGCAATGCAGGGGCTGGTGGACCTGCCCCAACAGCTAGTGCTGCTCCAGCAGGAGGTCCTGCACCCTCCACTGCTGCTGCCCCAGCTGAGGAAAAGAAAGAGGAAGCAAAGAAAGAAGAATCTGAAGAATCTGATGATGACATGGGCTTTGGTCTTTTTGACTAAATCTCTTGTAACATTCAATAAAAGTCTGAACTCTAAAAAAAGAGAAAAAAGAGAGAAAGGACCCAAATAAAATCAGAAATGAAAGAGGAGAACTAAATACACAAACAAAATGAAGGATAAAAACCAAATGATCATATCAATAGATGCAGAAAAAGCATTGGATAAAACTCAGCAGCAATTTATAATCAAAATTCTCAGCCAAGTAAAAATAGAGAGAGCATGCCTAACATAATCAGGGCCATATATGACAAACCCACTGCCAGCATCATAATTAATGGGCAAAGTACAAACATTCCCCTTAAAATAGAGAAGAAGAGAGGGATGTCTACTTTCACCTCTTGTATTCAATGTAGTACTTGAAGTCCTAGCCACAGCAATCAGACAAAAGGAAGAAATAAAAGGTACCCAAATTGGAAAGGAAGAAGTAAAGCTGTCATTTTTTTGCAGAAGACATAACACTCTACATAGAGAGCCCTAAGGTTCAAGAAACTACTAGAAATGATCATTGAATTTAGCAAAGTACCAGAATTCAAAATTAATATCCAGAAATCAGTTGTATTTTGATATGCTAATAATGAATTAACTAAAATGAGAATTAAGAAAACAATTCTATTTGCAATTGCTTCAAATAGAATAAAATACCTACGAATAAACCTAACCAAGGGTGTAAAAGACCTTTACTCAAAAAAATTATAAGATGCTGAAGAAAGAAATTGAAGAAGATAAAATAAGTGGAGGCACATATTGGATCATGGCTAAGAAGAATTAACATCATTAAAATGTCCAAATGGCCCAAAGCAATGTATACATTTAATGTAATTCCTATCTAGATTCCAATGAGGTATTTTACAGTACAAGAACAAATATTTCAAAAATTTATATGGAACCATAAAAGGCCCCACCTAGCAACAGTGATCCTGACAAAGAAGAAAATAATTAAAAGAATCACACTATCTAAAATGAAAATATACTATAAGGCCACAGTACTCAGAACAGCATGGTACTATCATAAAAACAGACATATAGATCAATGAAACAGAATAGAGAGCCCAGAAATAAACCCACACCTTTATGGTCAATTAATATTCAACACAGGAAGCAAGCATATACAATGTGCTAAAGATAGTTTATTCAATAAATGGTGTTTGGAAAATTGGACAGATATGTGCAGAACAATGAAACTAGACCACCTTCTTACACCATACATAAGAATAAATTCAAAATAGATCAAGGACTTAAATGTTAGACCCAAAACCATAAAAATCATAGAAGAAAACATAGGCAGCTAAATCTCAGACACTGCTCATAGCAATTTTTAATCAAGTATATTTCACCAAGCAAGGGAAACAAAATAAAAAATAAACAAATAGGACTATATCAAACTAAAAATTTTTAAACAGCAAAGAAAACCATCAACAAAATAAAAAGATAACCCACAGAATGGGAGGACATATTTGATGATGCATAAAGATAAAGGGTTAATGTATAAAATTTATTAAAAACTTAAACAGTTCAAAACTAAAAATACAAACAACCCAATTAAAAATGGGCAAAGCACCCAAATAGACACTTCTCCAAAGATGACATATAGATGACCAGTAGACATCTATACTGCTATATGCAGAAAACATGCTAAATGTCACTAATCATCAGAGAAGTGCCCATTAAAACCACAATGAGATATCATCTCACACCCATCAGAACGGCTATCATCAATTGAAAAAAAAAAAAAGTGCTGATGAGAATGTGGATAAAAGGGAACTCTTTTGCACTGTTGGTGGGAATGTAGACTGGTATAACCACTGGGGAAAGCAGTATGGAAATACCTCAAAAATTTTAAATGGATCTGCCTTTTGACCCAGCAATTTCACTTCTGGGAATATATCCAAAGAAACCCAAAACACCAATTTGAAAGAACGTAAGCACCCTTATGTTTATTGCAGCATTATTTACAATCACCAAGACACAAAAGCAGTCCAAGGGTATATCAGTAGATGAGTGGATAAAACAACTATAGAACATTTACACAATGGAATACTACTCAGTCATTAAAAAAAAATTGACCTTTTGTGACAATATAGATGGTCCTGGAGAATACTATGCTAAGTGAAATAAGCCAGTCAGAGAAAGATAAATACTATATGATTTCCCTTATATATAGAATCTAATGAACTAACAAGGAAAATGGGGACCTACTCATATATGGAGAATAGGATGACCACTGGTGGTGGGGGTGGAGGTGAGAGGTTGGAGGGATTAATGAAAAAGGAAAAAGGACTAATAGACACAGGCAACGGTATGGCGATTGCTGTGGTGAGGGGATATAAAAGAACTAAATGCTAATGGAAAAATACCATAAAAATTTTTTAAAT
Source organism: Noctilio leporinus (assembly GCA_004026585.1). Lineage (NCBI taxonomy): Eukaryota > Metazoa > Chordata > Mammalia > Chiroptera > Noctilionidae > Noctilio > Noctilio leporinus. Next base: position 126,393 of record PVIW01003134.1, on the reverse strand, counting down.
AAAGTAACACTTATGTAAGATGAAAATGTATGACAATGACAGAGATAGCAGAGAAGGATAAATGGAATTGTCTTGGAATTTATACTGAATTATAAATGAGCACTAATTTATATTAAATTATAATTTTTCAAGAATGAATATTTTAATATCTAGGAAGATTAAAAATGTTTATGTAAAAAGAATATAGAGGAAACTTGGTTGAGTGGATTGCACACCAGTCTGCAAACCAAAAGGTCACCAGTTTGATTCCTAGTCAGGCACATACCTAGGTTGCAGGCCAGGTCCCCTGTTGGGGGTGTGGGAGAGGCAACCAATCAATGTATCTGTTGCACATTGCTGTTTCTCTGTCTCACTCTCTCTCTCTTCCACTCTCTCTAAAAATAAAAATTAAAAATGTGTAGAGGATATTGAAAATATCATTTTAAGCATAAAAGAAGGCATAAAAAGAAAAAATGAACATAAAATAGTTTAGGAAGATTTAAACAGATTAAATACTCTAAATAAAAGATGGAACTGTCTTACTGTATAAAACAATAACAGCAAAACCATCACAAAAATAAACTACATCGTTCTTAGAAAAGAGGCACTTAAAATGTGAAGTACAGAGGTTGAAAGCAAAAGAATATAAAATGATGTATCATGCCAACAAACATCTGAACAACAATAAGATGATTTATCTATATTAATACAAATCCTATTGACATTAAAGGAAAAACCATTACTAGATATAAAGAAGCACATTTAATGTAATGGAGTATGTATTATTTTTCTATTATTGTGTAACCAATTTCTACAAATAGCAGCAGCTTAAAACAACACAAATGTATTTGTTTCACAGTTTCCATGGCTCAAGTTTTTAGGAATGGTTTATTTGGGTTTTCTGCTTTAGGGTCCCACCAGCTACTATCAAGAAGTCAGCTGGAAGCCCTGGCTGGTAGCACAGTGGGTAAGGTGCCAGCCTGCGAACCCAAAGGTTGCAGGTTCGATTCCCCAGCCAGGGCACATAACCAGGTTGCAAGCCATGTCTCCAGTCAGATCTGTGGCTGGAGGCAGGTGAAAGGCAACCATACACAGATGTCTCTCTACCTCTTTGCCTCTCTCCCTTCCCCTCTTCCTAAAAATAATGAAATAAAATCTTTAAAAAAAAAAAAAGAAGTCAGCTGGGCATTATTCTCACTTCATCTATGAGATTGATGAAGAAAAAATGTCTTGGTTTTTGTTTGTCCGGAAGCATTTCAGTGAATATGAGTTTATGAATAGGCATTTTCTTTCACATAAAGGTGCCTGTATTAGCATACTCCAGAAAAACAGAATCAATTAGATGACAGATGATAGACAGACAGATAGATAGATAGATATAGATAGATAGATAGATAGATAGATAGATAGATAGATAGATTGATAGACATGATAGATAGATGATAGATAGATAGATAGATGATAGATAGACAGATGATAGATAGATAGATAGATAGATAGATAGATAGACAGACAGACAGACAGGAGGAAATTTTTTATGGGAATTGGCTCACATGGTTATGGATGGTGACAAGTCCCATGAATGCCGTCTGTAAGGTAGAGAATGAGGAAAGCCAGTGCTACAGTTCAGTCTGAGTCTGAAAGCCTAAGAAATGGAGTGTCTTTGGTGTAATTCCCCATCTGGGTCTGAACAGCCAAGAACAAGGAGAGCTACTGTCCAAGGGCCAGAAAAAGGGATGGTGCTCCAGCTCAAGAAGAAATGGAGCAAATTCACACTTTATCCACCTTTTTATTCTCTTAGGGCTCTCAACAGATTGCCTGGAAGATGCCCAATCTTCCAGTGAGTGAAACCAATCTCCCTTACTAGGTCTCCTGCTTCCCATGCTAATCTCTTCCGTTATCGATAGATACACAGTGATAATAATTTACCAGCTGTTTGGCATCTCTTAGCCCAGTTAAGTTGACACATAAAATTAACTATCACAGTGTCATTTATCTTCCAGCTAAGGGAGAATCTGCTCATTTAGGTTGTTGACTAAGGGCTCCAGTTTCTTACTGGCTGTAGGCAAAAGGCTGATGGCAGTTCCTGTCCTTAAGGCATTATCTATAAATCAAAATAGCAAGCTACTTGCTGCTTCTAGAAGAAAAAGCCTCTCTCCTGCTGGGAAAGACAAAAGGAAAAGTATGGCATAGGGAATATAGTCAATAATATTGAAATAATTATGTATGGCCCCAGGTGGGTACTAGGCTTGTCAGGGGGATCACTTTGTAAATTATATAAATGTTTAACCACTATGCTTTACATCTGAAACTAATGTAAAATAATATTGAATGTCAACTGTGATTGAAAAATAAGAAAATCAATATAAGAACTATACGAATAATAAAATATATACTCTCAGAGACTAATACTAAATAGCAAAATATTTATTTTTTAAATGGATATAGATTTTTTAAATTAGATTTATTCTGGTTTATTATTTTTTAAAGATTTTTAAAATTTTATTTTTATTTATTATTTTTAGATGGAGGGGAAAGAAGAGAGGCAGAGAGGGAGAGAGACATCAATGTATGGGTTGCCTTTCACCTGCCTCCAGCTACCGACCTGGCTGGAGACCTGGTTTACAACCTGGTTATGTGCCCTGGCTGTGGAATCAAATCAGCGACTTTTGGGTTCACAGGCCAGTGCCTGATCCACTATGACACCAGCCAGGGCCCTGGTTTATATTTATTGAGGCTAATTTTCAACAAATATAAAAACACTGAAAATATTTACAGTATTGTCTCTGTGTAGAGATTAATTAAGTTATAAGTCAATAACATAAAGAAGAAGGAGGAAGAAAAGAAAATTTGACAAGGAGGCAGAGGAGAAGCAGAAAAACATCTCCAAATGCGTGGAAATAACACATTTCTCCATGACAATTAGATCACAGAAGAAATAAAAAATGGGAGAAAATATTTTGGACTTGAAAATACATATCAAAACTTGTGGGATAGAGACAATCCTCCTTAGAGGAACATTTATCACCTTAAATGTATACATTATGGAGAAGAGATTAAAAATCAATTACAACAATTTCTATCTTAAGAAATTATAAAAAGAACAGCAAATCAATCCATATAAAGAAAGACAATATGGCAAGGGTTCAAATTCATAAAATAGAAACAGCCATACAATGAAGAATCTTACTATATACAAAAGTTTTTTCACGGAAGTTAATAATAATGCCTACAAACTGCTAGAAAAAAATGACCAATAAAAATATATACCTGCACCCTGTCTGGTGGCACAGTGGATATGGTACCGGCCTGCAAACCTGAAGGTCACTAGTTCGATTCCCAGCCAGGGCAACATAACCAGGTTTCAAGCCAGGTCTCCAGCCAGATCTGTAGCTGGAGGCAGGTGAAAGTCAACCATACATTGATGTTTCTCTCCTTCTCTGCCTCTCTCCCTTCCCCTCTCTCTGAAAAATAATAAATAAAATCTTTTAAAAATAAATAATTAAACTATATATACTTGCAAAAAAATCATAGAATAATTTTGTTATAAAGTAAGGGTATATATAACATTCTACAGTAGCAGCTGAGAGATGCCCTACAGATGGTTTATGGATCTAAAAATACCATCTTCCCTGATGTCAGTGGTAGTTTCACAGGTGTGTTAACTTGGTAAAAATTCATTGGACTAGATAATACATTTTTATAGATTTCTGTCTGTATGCTAGGGTTTAATAAAATTATGTAAAACAGTGTAAAAATAATATAAGTAATTTTATAATAAATCAATTAAAAATAATATGCAGTTACTTATTTTCAAATACCTTGATTAATTCTGTTAACTCATATTTACTTTTAAATTTGAAAAGTTAAATGAAGGGAGGGAGACAGAGGGGAGCAATAAGGGGATGGATGTAATACAACAACAATAAAATTTTTAAAAAATGTTAAATGAAGAGGAAATTCCTACAATAGTACCAAATTACCTATGGGAAAGAAAACATTTTACAAAGTTGAACTGGTATCAAAATTCATTTTCTGTGTGTTCCCCTCAGTCATACACAGACACAAAAGCCATCAGGCTACTTTATAGGTAAATTTTACCAGATCCCCCAAATTTGGTAACTGTCTCATAAAATAGGAAAAGAGAAAAAAGCCAGCTTTCCCACCTTTATTTTGTAAGTCTAGAAAAACTTTGGAAGCAAAACTGGATAGAAAAAGTCAAGAAGAGTAAAATACAGATACTCACTTAGGAAGGTTCATGCAAATTTTTAAGTTGATCTGTGCTAAAGAAAGTCCAAAATCTTCACAAAGAAAAAAACCCAACTGAATATAAAGCAAGATGAATTAATAAAAATTCCCATATTAAAGAATTGGAATACTGAGAAGAATAAAATCAAGTTTCCTACAGAGGAAAATACATATCTTTAGGATTAAATGCCTGTAAGGATATTCAGAAATACTATTAACTTAGAATTAAGTTCTCAGGGATATTGACAATCAAATAAGGACAAGATAAATATGTTTTCAGGAATTTAATGAGTCAGAAAATTTAACTTTTTAAAAATAATAGTTGAGCCTCCAGTGGGAGGAACCCTAGGAAAAGTAAGGGAATGAAAAGATACAGATTACAAATATGTATTTATATTTCCTGGGTGAAACAGACCTAGGAACCAGCCAATCCATATTGAAAGAGGAAGCCAGAAAGGGAGAATCATCACATAATGAAAAGAAAAATAAAGGTCCTAGCAGCTTGTAGATATAATTAGGTAGATATGTCTTCAAAATAGTTAACTAGAAACAATCACTGTTAAAAATAAAACATTACAACAAACAAAAGGAAAAAAAAACTAAGCAACAAAAAGAAAAAACCAGAAAACTCAAAAAAATTCATCATCCCAAGAAACAAACTATAGGATGAGTGAGTATGATGAAACAAAGAGTTCACACAGGTTTTGCAATTTAGGCTTGCTTTTCAAATTTTGCAGGTGCTATCAAACTTTTCATTTTGAATAATAGTCATAAAATAACAATCTGTCATTACTGTTAATTTACTTCAATGTTTAGAATCATCTTATAAAAAGCATCAGACAATTATAATTACAGTATAATTAAAGCACAGGCATTCTTCAGTATGTGTGGGTCCCATGACATCACCTGGAATTGGCATCCTTACTTCCCATTTTCTGCACCACATTTCAGACCATGGTCTGAAAGATTAAATCAAATCCTGAAAATAAAATAAAATGGAATTTTATTTGTTTTGCAACACAGATGATGAAAGAAATTCAATTTTACAATTTGAATATAAATTTGTGGTTCTGATTATTTTTTACTCACTCTTTTGAGACATTAATGAATGCTCTAGACACCATTCCTACAGAGGAAACTCAAACATTTACATACAATTCTGCTTACAATTTTAGGGTGTTTATGAAATCTTTTTACTTCACCTATGGACTTCAGATTAAAAACATATGACCTGCAAATATTCCAAGAGTAAATGATTGTTTTTATCTCCTTTAGCATTTTTACATACAAACATCTAGTTCAGGTTATTTATATTAAAATACTTCATTTCTCTTGAATTGTGCATTTGCTTTATAATATCTGGTTAATGGATACAAACCTCCGTCTGGCTTTATCCAAGAGAAAAGAACATTAAAAATACATTGATGGATACAAGTGACCTTGTAGAGCTCAGTTTAAAAAAAAACAAAAAAACAAAAAAAGGAGAGAATGGTGCATTCCCAATACTTAGGTAGTAATACCATCAGGCCCTCCCAATGATCTCTTGCATTTTGAGCTTCTTGACTCATTATCTCAGTAGAGTTTAAAACATCCTTATACCCCTACATGGTAGCCTATTAAGTGCTATCAAATAACTTACATAAAATTTTAGAGAAATGTCAATGAAATTCAAAAGTAACCCTGAACTTTTTTTCTTATCTTAGAAATTTTGGAAAATTAAAGCCACCTTGCTAGCTTTTTCTTTTGTTACATTTTTAATTTTTGTTTGGTTGGTGTTAGAATAGTAAGGGAAACATAAATGTGCTAATGACATTTGGAGAAAGTGTCATTTACAGGCAGATTGCAATAAGTTTTGATTTGTGTGTGTGCCTGGCTGACTGGAAGGTGAGAAGGGCTGAATCTTCCTTAATGGGTGGTAGCTGGGACAGGACTTTCTTCTTTGTGTTGTGTTGAGTATGTCAAGATGTCCTCTGGGTCTTAAAAACCCTTCCCTTCAATTTATAATAGGGATAGGTCATAAGAAAGCCATATATATTGCAATATTATATCATGGCACTATGTAAATTTACATGAAAATCAGTAGTATGTGTCTCATATAAAATTTTGGCATGGTGAGTCTCATACTGGTTGCTTGCCCATCAAATATATGGGGTCTTCAGAAACAGTTGGGAAATTCTCTATCTCACCTCAGTAAAGGTCAGATAAATAATTAAAGGTCTTACATATTTATATTTTCCTAAGAACTTTTATTTCCATGGCCCCATTGGCCTTCATACCAACCCTCAGCAGTATGGGAGATATACTGAGATATACTGTATATCTATTTATACATCTATGAACTAGATTAGAAGGTAATACTCTACCTTATGCTAAAATGTTCACTTTGACTCTAAGTCATGTCAAATAAAATTATCACAAAATTACTTTATAATCATGTTGGTCCTTTTCCTTAAACTATCACAGTAGAAAAAAATTAAAAGGACTACATGAATTTGGGGAGATTTATTTTTAGGAACAACAGAATTTTAGAAAATTAAAAATAGGACTAGATGAGATGTCATAGCAAATATCTCTGCCCTGAGAATGGAGAACAATTTCTGTTAGTCTTATTCCAAAGAAGTAAAAGCTTAAATCCTACTTCTTAGTAATGAAATAATCCTGAAAGAATTGGAGCAAGCATGTCAAATATTTGGCAGGCATGCTGATACTTCGTCTTCTTTGTTCATGTCAGCCATTCCTAATCAATTCAGGCAGCCGTTTTTACAGAGCTCAGGTTTAGCTTTATGGTTCTTTGCAACATAGGCAACCACCATGAATGAACAAGAGTTTTATAGTGAGATAAAGCAACTTGGCTATTCCTTAACTAAATGCAAGTTTACAAGTTCACATAGTGTAATTAATTGTCCTTATTTTGTATAATCCATCCCTACCCTGTAAGAAGAAAAAATTATTGTGGAGAAGTCAATATAAATATGGCATTATAATAAACAAATGGAACTACATCAAACTAAAAAGTTTCTTCTCAGCCAAAGAAAACATGGAGAAACTAAAAAGGGAACCAACCATATGGGAAAATGTATTTGCCAGTAATGCCTCAAACAAGGGTTTGATTTCCAAAATATATAAATAGATACAACTCAACACCAGGGAGACAAACAACCCAATTCAAAAATGGGCAAAGAACCTGAACAGACACTTCTCCAGGGAAGACATACAAAGGGTCTACAGGCACATGAAAGAATGGTCAACATCACTAGCCATCAGAGAGATGCAAATTAAAACCACAATGAGATACCACCTCACACCTGTCAGAATGGCCATCATCAGCAAATCAACAAACAACAAGTGCTGGTGAGGATGAGGAGAAAAGGGAACCTTGATGCACTGCTGGTGGGAATGCAGACAGGTGCAGCCACTATGGAAGATAATATCGCATTTCCTCAAAAAACTAATAATAGGGCTGCCTTATGACCCAGTGATTCCACTGCTAGGATTATACCTGTAAAATCCTGAAACACCAATTCAGAGGAACCTATATACTCCTATGTTCATAGCAGCGCTCTTTACAATAGCCAAGTGCTGGAAACAACCTAAGTGCCCTTCAGTGGATGAATGGATCAAAAAACTTTGGTACATTCACACAATGGAGTTCTATGCAGCAGAAAGAGAGAACTCCTACCATTTGTGATAGCATGGATGGAACTGGAGAGTATCATGCTTAGTGAAATAAGCCAGGCAGCAAAGATTATATACCACATGTTCTCACTTAATACAGGAGACTAATGAATAAACAAACAAACAAAACAGAACCAGAGATGTGAATACAGGGAACACACTTTCAGTGTGGAGAGCGGAGGGGATGGAGGAGGGGTAGAATACGGCAAGGAAGGGGAACAGTTTAGTCAAGGAACTAGCATTGATGAACCACAAACACAAACAACACATGGGATTGACTGTGGGGGTGGGGGTGGGGGATAAGGAGGGTGGGAAGGAAAGAGCAGAGGAGGAAAAAATTAGATGAATGCAATATAACAATAAAAATATATTTAAAATAAATAAATAAATAAGTCCCGGCATTATAATGGATAATGACTAATTGACTAAAACAAAAGGAATAATTGCAAAATATCTTGAAGTGTGTTTTTTATTTTAAATCCATTTAAACAATGGAACCTGAATGTGAATCGAGGTATGCTCACATGCCTATCTGTCTTGCCACCCTATTTGCATGTATCATTTGTATTTTAATTGCTATGCAGGTCCATGACACACTAAGCAAATAAACTTAGGTCAAGATACAGCTTTTTCTCTGTCAGACCAAATTGGAAGGCTGTCATGAACACATATTATACACGTGTTCAATTTTCACCATAGCAGAAAAAAGATAAAACAGCTGAAGGTGGAGAGATGAAGTTAGTTACCCTCTAACATTTTTATCTTAGAGACTGAACCTTTCAACTGCAAATTTAATGCTGACACCTATTTTTATGAAACAAACAAGAGATAACAAAGCAAAATAATGAAAAAGAGATACTATAATGTGAAGCAGATCACATATTTTTCTTCTCTAATAGAATTAGTGATAATATTAAGAGGGATCTAGAAAAAGCCTGTATTTTTATTGTGTCTTTGAGAAAAAGTCCAAGAAAAAGTTAATCCTTATAAGTGCTTTTAAGTACATGTGAGGACCTTCTATAAAGATAAATAATATGGCACATTAATTTGTTTTCTTGAATGAAGAGTATTTTTGAATTAAATTAGCTTAGATTCTTTCTTTTTGCACCCTGCCCTCACAATACTCTAGTCATGTCCTGGAAAACTTCCTTAACTTATGAGTTAACATATCTTCTGCATAAAATAGTAAGCACCAAAAAGAAAAAGACAATATCATGTTCTTTTCTAAGTTTCAGCATTTTGAGCAGTTCTGACATACAGTTAAATCTTAAATATATATATATATATGTATATATGTATATATATATACATAAAACATTAAAAAACAAACCCTGGCTGGTGGCACAGTGGATAAGGTGCTGGCCTGCAAACCCAAAGGTCACTGGTTCAATTCCCAGCCAGGGCACATAACCAGGTCGCAAGCCATGTCTCCAGCCAGGTCCTTAGTTGGAGGCAGGTGAAAGGAACCATACATTGATGTCTTTATCCCTCCCTGCCTCTCTCCCTTCCCCTCTCTCTAAAACTAATAAATAAAAATTTTAAAAAGCATTAAAAAACAGACTTAATGACAAATATCAAATAGGCAGACACTACTGCTGTATTTGTTTTCTCCATCAGTGAAAGCAGAGTGTTTAACCCAGAGAAAGAACCCAGTATATATATTTTTAATATTGATTAAAATCATGCTAGAAAATAAATATGAAAGAATCTGTTATTCTTTGGGAGCTACAACATACCATGCAAATTAATGCTCTGGGTTAATTGGAAGTAATTTTGTACTTTCTCTTCCACTGAGTTGTAGGGTTATATATTTTTGGAACAGTATTAAAACATAAGATGCTGCATCTCCCTGTCACAGCAAGATGGATCATTGCAGGATTTACTTGTCGGGCTGTGAAATGACCCACAGCACAAAAGCAGCCCAAGCGCTGATTTTTGTAGTGGCCTCATTGCCTTCAATGTGGGATGTGGTCAATTACTGTTTGATACATCAGTGTTTTATTCCTAAAATGCTAATCTATAATGTAAAATGCATACATAAATGCACACGTTCAGTGGAATAATGGGAGCAAGAAAAAGGGTGATAAACAAAGAGGGAAGAGAGCAAATACAGGAAAGGGCCAAGTAGATGAGTACAGAAACACTGCAAATGATTTGGAAGATTAAAAAAAAAAAAATTAAATAAATAAATGAAAACAAACAAAAGGAATCTGGTGATTCGTATTAAAATCCAGAGTCATTCTTTCTAAATGTCCTCATTTCTAATCTTAGCTAAATCAGGTTGGCTTTTGTTTGCAGCACCCATTTGAAAGTTAATTGTTGAACTTCATTGTTTATCAGAGAGATGATTGGATTTATGCAGACACATAAAAATTATAATCATCTTCATTTTTGTCATTAGCAGCCTATAGGAAAATGAACAAAGGCATGTTAGCTAATTGTTTTTCATTTGAAAGTGTGATGTTGCCATCAAATGTAAAAAGTAGAGATAGGGAAACTTTCTTGAGTATGTAACAAAGTGATACTTTTATTTAGTGTGCTGTGAATAAATGTTAGTTTATGAATTCCATGTATAAATGTATATCTGTAGAACAGAGTACATAATCTATCAGAATATTTTTCATAATAGTTTTAAAAGATAGTTGGGGACTGAGTAGGAACTGTGAACAAAGACAGAAGGAAATAAATAGAAGGAAAAGTGATAAAAATGATATCTTACAGGAAATGCATAAGGAGTTTTACAAAAGAGCACCTCAGGCTCTCTTAATTGTGACCTAATTAGGAAGCTTAAAGGAATGATAGTGTAATAGAAAAGTCCTGAACTCTGGGGAAGTATACTTGGGTTTTGATGCTAAATCCAGTGCCTACAAAGTGTGAGGCCATTCACAAAAAAGATAGTTTGTGTGCAAGTAAAATAATATAAATTTAATATACTCAAACTTCAGGACATATGACAAATGTGAAACATAGGAATATGTGTTGCAGTCAAGAATGTGACTTCTAGGGCCATTTTATCTTGTCATCCTCTGCTTTCACCATGTAAAAGTGATGAAGCCTGTTGCTTAATCTCTCAGGGCCTTAGTTTTTGAACCTGTCATTTTATATGGGTTATAATCAGTGAAAATAATGATTAAGTGAAATGGGATGTGAAGGGATTATGTAGTTAATATCTAAGTATTCAGTAAATGTTAGTTATTATTATTTATTCTGCTATAGGCTGCTAATAACAAAAATGAAAGTAATGATTATAATCTTTATGTGTCTGCAAAAATCCAATCATCTCTTTGATAAATAATAAGGAAGCTTGATAATTAACCTTCATATGGGTGCTCTATAGAAAAGCCATCCTGGTAATTTGGCTAAGTTTAAAATTGAGGACATTTAGGAAGAGTGGCACTAGAATTTCAATAGGGATGACCTAATTCATTAGTTCTTTTGTTTTGTGTGATACTTGTTTTGTTGAATTCTAGTTTAACTAACCAAACTTTCCATTCAGTTATTTTTCTGTTCTGGTTGAAAGTATATCTAATTGGAAAACATCATGATTAAGCAGTAATTAGCTCAGACATCAAATTACAGAGATAACCTTTATTAATATAGATCCTGCAGGGAAAAGTTATGGTTGGCTCTTGCAAGTGGCCTCAGAAGAAAGACAAAGGAGGAGCAGGAGAGATGTGTATATGGTGGAGAATGCCAGGGGACAGCCTACAACCGTGACCTTTAATCCCTACACCCACTACCTGGGTAAATGTTTGTTCTCTTAGATCTTCCTTTATGTTCCAAGTGTCTGGAAAAGAGTTTGTTGCTATTGATGCTTTAGGGAAGGGTAGAAAAAATGGGGGGAGTGGATTGCTGGGCCTTGGGTATTAAGAGTCACATGCCTGCTATGGATCTGACTTGGCTTTCACTCTGTGATCCTTTGACCTGGGAGTCCCATAAGTCAGAGTTCACACCATCCTCCAAGGTGATAGGCACATACATATAAACACACAATCATGTGCACCTGTGCATGGGTACATGTACTCATATATTCACATATGTGAATACATTTAATCACATGTACCTCAGGTTGCTTCACCAATGAACTATTTCCTTTTTAAAGACTTGTTTCAATAATATGAGACAAATAAAATGAGTTTATTCATGTTCTGTTCTGTCACCTTGACAGTTACTGAGCTGCAAACAAGATGACTTTTTTATTCCAAGAAACTAGCATTATGTTGGCAATTTTTTATAAATTATCATTTAAGATTGAAACACCTTATGGCCATTCCTTCATAATCAGTCTTCTATTCACCCATGTTAAACACTGCAGTTGCAGAATAATTAGGGGAAGAAAAAGAAAACCCCTTCTCAAGGGAATGGTTTCTAATAATGAAGAGTCAGTGGGAATCTCAGTCAAGCCACTGTGGTTTAGAGAATAATGAAGGAATTCAATGAATTTTAAAAAACTCACAGTGGCAACTAATATTTTAAAATTTCCATTTCTCATGCAGCATAATCAGTGAGCCAAGAATGACTGATGTATCAGTCCATTAGCAAGCTTCCTTGTTTCACAAACAAGGCAAGCCAAATAGGAAGATAGCTTTCTCTACTGAAGCATGCATGTGCTTATAATGAAAAAACAATTATTTATATATTTCATGGGTATTTTAAAAGGAGAATTAAAATTAAAAATCCTAAATACAAGACATATTAGACCTTGAGCTAATCTAGACACTGTCCCTTCTTCCTTCCTTCCTTCGTCTCCTTTATCTTCATTCCTCTTTGCCTTCTTGCCTCTTTTATACCTTCCCCATTTCCTCTTTTCTTTTCCTTCCTACCTCTGTTCCTTTATTTTCCCCTCCCTCTTTTCTTTACTTCCTTTCTCCTTCCTTCCTTTCTCCTTTTTCCCTTCCTTCTTCTTTGTCTTCTGTGTTCCTCTCTTCCTCCATTACTCTTTCTTACTAGCAAATATGTGACAATAGCAAAAAAATATATAATAAAAGTATAATGTCTCAAGTCAGGTGGTCTTAGCTTAAAATGACCTCCAACACGTGTGACCTTGGACAAGCTCCTTAAACTGTCTAAGCCTTGTTTTTCCATTCATTAAGTGGACTACTCTGTTAGGTTATTGTGAAAATTGTACAAATCCATGTATATTACTTATTTGGCATGCTTCCTGGCACATGGAAAGCTCTCAGAACATTTCATATTACTCCCTAGATTAAGGAACTTACTCAAAGATACCTTAGGATAATATTGTATTAAAAATGGTAAGTTTGTGACCAGAGTAGACATGATCAAAATGGCTCAAGATATTTTTATTTGAATAGACACAGATGTCAAAGAAAAGGAACATTTTTGAAATAGTCTATGCCTGAAATTTTGTTTTATGTTTAAAAGAACATGTTCTTTGGCAAGAACAAAGAAGAAAATAAAGCTTTACAAGTTATATTAAAAAATGAGTAAAAATTTGGATGACAGTCAGGAAATTTCTAGTATCCAAGGCAAAACTCTCTCCTCATGAATCTTGGGTTCATCCCCCAAGCCAATACTCTGTATTGGAAAAGTTGTCAGGAAGAGTTTACAGAGGGGCAAGAATCAAGAGAGCTCAACCAACAAATGTAAAGGGAAAGAGGAGAGATGCAGCTTGAGCTGTGTACAGTTTAGCTGAAATGTTGAAATAGAACACGGAAGCCTCCAGAGAGCTGGAGAAAGCTTTGAATGCTGACTGATTAATGCCCACAACTGTGTGGTCCTTTCAAGGGAGTCAAGAGGCCTGTCCGGAAAGTATCGAGCTATGTCAATACAATTTAAAGGATTGGCGCAACCGATACTTTCAGAACTGACCTCATACTTCCAAGTTCACATTCCCTGAGAAAGAAAGTAAATTTATCTTAATATTCTTTTCTTTTTGCTTTGAGGGATATTCTCCTTCCACAACATTTAACTTTTTTCTCATTTAACAAATGGTAGTGATGATGTCCCCCTTTCTACACTCTATGATTATACATTCTCACTGCAGGGAATGAATCATTTTTTTATCTGTGGCCCAGAGAATCTTATACCAATTTTTGTTGATCATCTCCATGAATGAGAAAAGGATAGGAGCTATTGTTCCTCCATTTCTTCATTCCCTAGAGTTTGATTCTAAATAAAAGAATCATAAAATGAATTAACAGAGAAACAAATGAGAAGTCAGATGACATGGAATACCAACTGTTTATAATCAAGTCTTAGATTCTGTCATCCACTGTGGATCCCCAAATACCCATTGCTTTAGTTTCTTTTCCTGTACAGGGGAGTAACAAATATACAAGATTCCTAATACATTTTATTAATATTTATCTTACCTTTTATAGTCCTTAAAAGATGATACCAGCCCTGGCTGGTAGCACAGTGGTTAAGGCGCCGGCCTGCGAACCCAAAGGTCGCAGGTTCAATTCCCCAACCAGGGCACATAACCAGGTTGCAAACCAGGTCTCCAGTCAGGTCTGTGGCTGGAGGCAGGTGAAATGCAACCTTACATTGATGTCTCTCTCCCTCTCTGCCTCTCTCCCTTACCCTCTTTCTAAAAATAATGAAATAAAATATTTTTTAAAAAATAAAAATTAAAAAATAAAAGTTAAAAAAAGTTAAAAAAAAAAAGATGATACCACACTAGACACTTCCATCATCTACAAATAGAAATAGAACATCTTCCCATAAAATGGAACTTGACCCCTACTGTAGCCTGATTTTATAAATACTCATGAGTATTTTTAAGAAGAAGCTTATTACAAGGAACAGAACTTTAATGGGCAGAGGGGAGGGAAAGTGGGAGGGAGGAAGAGGCAAAGAAGGGGACCAGTTTAGTCAAGGAACCAGCATGGATGATCCATGGACATAAACAACAAGTGGGATTGACTCTGGAGGGGAATGGGAGGGTGGGGAAGGGGAGAAGAAGGGGGGAAATGAGATGAATGTAATACAACAATAAAATTAAATTTTAAAGTGCCCTGGCTAGTGGCACAGTAGATAAAGCGCCAGCCTGCGAACCCAAGGGTTGGTGGTTCAATTCCCCAGCCAGGGCACATAACCAGGTTGCAGGCCTGGTCTCCAGCTAGGTCCGTAGCTGGAGGCAGGTAAAAGGCAACCATACATTAATGTTTCTTTCCCTCTCTGCCTCTCTCCCTACCCCTCTCTCTGAAAATAATAAATACAAGAACAGTATAAAGGAACCATGGACATGGATAACAGGTGGGATTGACTTTGAGGGGGAATGGGTGGGTGGGGAAGAGGACAGAGGGGAGCAAAAAGGGGATGGATGTAATACAATAACAATAAAATTAAGTTAAAAATAATAATAATAAATAAAATCTTTTAACAATTAAAATTTTAAAAAATCTACGTTGAGTCTTTAATGGAAACTCTACAATAACTGAAATTGCACCTTCTCCTGCCATAGTTTCACAATGTGTTATGTAACACAACTTTGTTAATAAGCATCAACTATTAGCCCAAGTAAGTGTTTTATAAGAAATTAATATGTAGAAAAGTAAATAAACTAAAACATTGTACTCACACCTAGCATCAGAGTAATAAACAAAATTTTTAGATACTGAGTAATAAGAATTTGATCCCTGACTTTCACTTCTCAGTCATTTTCTCTAAATCACTGAATTCTGGGGGTCCTACTTAAATTTTCTTCATTAGATTACCACCAACAGCAAAAACTTTAAAGATACCAAAGACATGATTTTGTAGTGTCGTTTAAACCTCAGAGTTTTCTAATATTTCTTTATATTTACAAATTTTTATGTGTGAACTTTCTCATGTACTCAAAACATATTATCCCAGGTTTGCTTTTAGAGGAACATTGGATTCTATGTCTGGCTGAGTAGCTATTTCTATTTCAGTTAACAATTTAGCTATCTGTCTTCTCTTCAGCAAACATTACCATTTTTTCAGCCTATTAACTGTGGTCTAATGCTTCCTAACTCTAGTAATAAAGTTCATTTTGTCTGCATTTCTAGGAAGTAAAGAGAATAATTGGCAACTCTTCTTTCTGCCAGTTTTCTGATGAGTTGGAATCTAAGTTAATTGTGTCATTTCATGCTTTCTTCTCCTTGCTGTTTTTTTTTATTATTATTTTTTTTTATTTTCCAGAGCTATTAATTAGCATTCTCCTAGCTGCATGGTCCCCTGGGTTGCTAATTTCTCATCTCTAAAGTTTTTGTAGATCCAAAGTGTTTGGCCATTAAGTAACATATACTGGCTTTGAGAGCTTTTCTCCTTGGTTAAATTCATGTTCTGCATACAAATTGATGGTAAGGGCAGCTGCTTGATTGATCTCATCAAATATAAATTCAGTACCAAATGTCCTTTTGCCCTAGTTTTTCTACATAAATAATTCCCCATATGTCTTCATTGAAAATTAAAGTAAATTTCCATGATTGGGTCTCATTTTTGAATGTCAAGGTTATAAAATCTCCTATTAAGTTCAAATTCATTTATTCCTCATTAATGTGCCAATGAAAGACTGATGTAGTGATTCACTTAACAAACTACTGTTGATATTTAAATAATATTAGGGGGGATATTAATTGATATTTTAAAACCTATATATAAAAATCATCTTGCTGAGATTTTCTTTTTATACTCATATATTTTTCACATGTAAATTGACTTTAGTGCACTCTTGGAAAAAAATGGCTTCAGTTTGATTTTTTCTGTGCTCAGCTCAAAACTACTAATGAAATGAATTAATGTCCAAAGTACATTACGTAATACGTTGGTGAAATCATTCCAGAAATAGTCTCAGAAAACCAGGATAATCAATAATATCCTGGGCTTAGTTCTCATTAAAAATTATGCATTTAGCCCTGGCTGGTGTGGCTCAGTGGATAGGTGCTGGCCTGCGAACCCAAAGGTCGCTTGTTCAATTCCTCAGACTGGGTACATAACCAGGTAGCAAGCCATGTTTCCAGCCAGGTCCTTAGCTGGAGGCTGGTGAAAAGCAACCATACATTGATGCTTCTCTCCATCTTCCTTCTTCTTGCCCTTCTCTCTGGAAATAATGAATAAAATCTTTTTTAAAAAAATTGTTATGCATTTCAAAGAAGAATAATCTAGACCAGTTTTTCTCCAACTTTGATTCAGCTTCTGGTAGGAGTCCCCCACCCTCAGATACATGCAGCAGGGGGTTAGAAGGCCAAGGCTATTTTTATGATGGTATTAAAGTATTATTTACTTTCTTCACTTTCATTCATGATTATACAGTGGAGGTTATGAATACAGGAAAAGACCATGCATAGGATGCTTAATATGATAATATTATTACTCTGATAGCTGAAGAAATATGCATTTAACTTTTTTTTTTTTAATTTTAATTTCTAATGCAGAAGGAAGAGATCTACTACAGGCATGGCACTGGGAGAAGTTCCTCTTACCTGCTCCCCAGTGAAATAGTGAAAATTACAAAAATAACAATGACAAAAACAGCAAATGAAAAATATCTATGCAAGAAAATCCATGAAAAGTTTGTATGAATGGCTTGAGTCTGTGGTATTCAAATTAAGTCCACTCCTTCCCTTACTTTGCTGCCTCTCCACCAGACTCCAGACCGTTGCCAGTAGAAGCACAGGACTTCCTATCCCTTAGGATCCCAGCCAGAAGACTCCCTGGGAGGAGGGCAACTTCGGTATGTCTCATCCTGCTCCCAGGTGGCTGATGCTGAAGTTAAGTCCCAAGTGATTCCAAGCAGAATGTGAGGGCTCCCTTCTTCTACCTAAACTTGTTTAATGGAATGGAGGCTTTGGTAACACTGAGGTTGCTGGGGTCCTGACAGCTTTTCCTCTACTCCTGAGAAAATGATTTAATACCAGAAGGGGCAAGTTGAGAGAACCTGGGGTTTCTGCCCACCATTCCTTCCACCATCACTCAGCTCTTGGATGGGAGTTTCACTCAGAGAGAGCTTGCTATTAACCCCGCTTGTGTCTTCAGATATTTTGTAAGGAAAAAGTGAGCATTAAAATCAATAGCTCCCAATCTCTTCCCAAAAGAACAGACTTTGTTTGTTCTTTTTTTTTTTAAGATGGAAAATTTTAAACTACACTAAAGATAATGGAAGTTGTAGTGAAATACAAGTGAAAAGACATATCTGGAGCTAATAAATTTATAGCCTAGACTGTAGAGCTGGCTAGTTTATAGAGGAATCAAAGAAGGAGAAAGTTTGGAGGACTTTTCCTAACATCAGAACAAATAACAGTGAATTTTAAAACTATTCCCCTGAAGAAGTCACAATTTGATTGAACTCATTCAGGGAGAATTCATGCTGCAACAATTTATTATTACTGAAAATAAAAGCAATTATTAAGCAACTAATAGAGTTTAACAATGAATGTGTTCAGAGAATCTAGAAAGAAAGATTTAACAGTACCACTGTTGGTACCTGTGGGGATATCATAAGTTGAACCTCCCTGAGAAGCAACATGGACTTAATTAACAATGTCCGGATGAGGTGGGGAATAAATTTGACTGAAATAATTCAGCCAGTCCCTAAAGAAATTAAAAAGTAAATAATAATAACAAGCCTGAGAGTTGGGGGGGACCAGTACCCCAAGAGTTGCTACCATATCTTATTGAAAATGTTCAGTTTATATATTTTTTAATCTTTAGGGATATAAAAATATGACATATATATTGGCAAAGAAGCAGATAACAGGAACTCCCTGTAATTGTGAACAAAGGAAGGATTTAACAGGAATGATTACAAAATAGCCATTATAGATAGGTTCACAGAGCTAAAGGAAAACACAATTAACAAAACAAAGGAAGGTGTAATGTTGTTGGAACAAATAAAAACTATCAATTATATTAAAAATATAGTGAAAATCATTGAGACTAAAATAATATAAAGAAAATATTTAATAAAAATAAAAGCAGTAAATGTAAAATAGAGAAATAAAAAAGACATAAAGAAAACCTAAAGGAAATATAAAATAAATATGTTAATAACAATAAATGTGAAAGGATTAAACAATATAATTAAAAGAAGAGGTTGTCTCAGACTGGACAAAAGGTTCAATTATATATTATCTATAAAAAGGTTTATATTCAAGATATAACTATATGAAAATTAAACAATGAAAAAACATGTCATGCAAACAGCAATCATAAGAAAGCTGAAGTAGCTATGCTAACACCCATTAAATTAGACCTTAAGACAAAAAAATGTCACTAGAGAAAAAGAGGCACATTTGATAATGATAAAAGGGTCAATCCATTAGGATGCTATAACCATTATAAACTTACATGTACTTCAGAACAACATACCAAATACCTGAAGCAAAATTGGCAGAAATAAAAGGAGAAATAGACATTTAACAACAAGAGTTGAAAACTTTGACACTCCATCATTAATAAAGTGTAGGACAAATAGAAGATCAACAAGGATACAGAAAAATGCACATTATAAACCAAATAGACATAACAGACATTGATACAATACTCCAACTTAATAGAACAGAAGAAACATTTCTTTTGAGTGCAAACAGTACATTAAAATAAATGTTATGCTAGACCATACATAAACTTCAATAAATTTTAAATAATAGAAATGATACAAAGTATGTTTTCAACAATTATAGGATTAATTTAGAAATTAATAACATAAAAGATGAGATCCCTGGCTGGTGGCTCAGTGGATAGGCACCAGCCTGTGAACCCAAAGGTTGCTGGTTCAATTCCCAGTCAGGGCACTTAACCAGGTTGCAAGCCAGGTCTCCAGCCAGGTCCTTAGCTGGAGGCAGGTGAAAGGCAACCATATCTCTCCCTTTCTGCCTCCCTCCCTGTGCTTCACTCTGAAAATAATAAATAAAATCTTAAAAAAAAACAAACAAAAAACAGGAAAGATAGAAAACTCATAAGGAAATTAAGTAACACTTCTAAATAGCTAATGTCTCAAATAATAAATATAAACAACAATAAAAATTATTTGAGTAAATAAAATGAAGGTACAGAATACCAAAAATTATGAGAAGCCCCTAAATCAGTCTTCAGTGGGTAATTTATAGCTGTAAATGCCTATCTGAAGAAAGAAAAAATATTTCAAATCAATAAATCAACCTGTAATTTTAAGGAACTGGAAGAAAAATTGCAAACTAAACCTAAAGCAAGCATAAGAAAAGAAATAATAGCCCTGGCTGGTAGCACAGTGGATAAGGTGCCGGCCTGCAAACCCAAAGGTTGCTGGTTCGATTCCCCAGCCAGGGTACATAATCCGGTTGCAAGCCAGGTCTCCAGCCAGGTCCTTGGCTGGAGGCAGGTGAAAGGCAACCATACATTGATGTTTCTCTCCCTCTCTGTCTCTCTCCCTTCCTCTCTCTCTCTGGAAATAATAAATAAAAATAAAAATAAAAGAAATAATAAGATTAATAAAATAGAAAAATAATGAAAAAACAAAAGCCAAAGTTGGTGTTCTAAAAAGTTTAACAAAACTGAGAAACCTTCAGCTAGAATCACTAAAAAGTCAAGATGTGAATTGCTATAATCAATAATAAATGGGGAAACATTACCACCAAGCTTACAGGTGGTAAGTTTGTAGGATTATAAAGGGATACTATAAAATATTTTACATCAACAAATTTAGTACCTCAAGTGAAATGGAGAAACTCCTAAAGAGACAGAAATTACTGGTGCAGAATAAATATTCAATTTGAATAGAAATATAATAATAGATTTAATTATTATATATAATAAATATAATAATTAGTAATAAAAATCTACTCACAATGCAAAACTCAAGCCCTGATGGCTTTATTATTAAATTCTACCAAACATGTAAAGAAAGTTGAATACTGATTATCACAAACTCACCCAAACAATAAGAGGGAACACTTAACAACTCATTATATGAGGCCAACATGACCTCAAAACCAAATAAAATATTATTCAGACATTTAAAAGAATGAAATCTTTCTATTTGAGAAAAAAAAGGATGGATCTGAGGGAATTATGATAAATTAATAACTTAGAGAAAGACAAATACCATATAATCTCACTTGTATGTGGAATTTATTTTACTTATTTAGTGTATGTATGTGTGTGTAATTTAAACAACAACAACAAAGAAAGCAAGCTCATAGATAAACAGAAGGGAAAGGTGGCTGCCAGAGGTAAGATGAGGGGGAGTGAAGAAATGGGGGAAGGGTATCAAAGGGTATAAACTTCCACAATAATTAAGCCATGGATGTAATGTACAACATGGGTTCTAAGGCACAAATTTACTGTTATAAAATAATTAAGTCATGGGATGTAATGTAAATCTTAAAAGTCTTCATTATAAGAAAAAAATTCTAACTATATGTGAAGGCTGATGTTAACTACACTTATTGTAGTGATCATATATAAAAATATCATTATGTTCTATAACAATGTTATATGTCAATTATACCTTAATGCATTTTTAAATCAGTTAACATAATAAATAATAATGATGCAGAAAATAATCGTAAAATATACCACCCTTCTTTTCTGATAAAAATACTCAAAAAATTAGAGATAGAAGGGTACTTCTTTAATTCAATAAAGGGAATCTATAAAAACCTACAGCTAATATCCTACTTAACAATAAAAGGCTGGATGCTTTCACTGTAAGGTTAGGAATAAGAAAAATGTGTCTATTCATATCACTTCTATTTATATCACTTCTATTCAGCATCATATTGAAAGTTATAGTCAGGGCAATTAGATGATACATACATAGGGGCAGGGAGAGGGGAAGAAATGGAGAGAAAGATCAATGTGTGGTTTCTTTTCACCTGCCTCCAGCTATGGACCTGGCTAGAGACATGGCTTGCAACCTGGTTATGTGCCCTGACTGGGAACCAAACCAGTGACCTTTGGGTTTGCAGACTGGCCCCTATCCACTGAGTTATCAGCCAGGATGACAAGTTGATTCTTAAATCCATATGGACTTTCAAGGAGGTAAAAATAGGCAAAATAATGCTGAAAAAGAGCAAAGTAGAAAGACACTCACAATTTCAAAACTTGCTAAAAGTAGTAGCAATCAAGGCAGGATGGTACTTGCATGAGTATAGACAAATATCAATGGAGTAGAACTGAGAGTCTAGAAATAAGTTTACACATCTACGGTCAACTGATTTTTGACAAATATAGAAAGATCATTCATTGGGAGAAAAAAGAGTTATTTTAATAAATATTCAACTGTTCTGAGACAAGTTGATAGTCACATGAAAATGAATGACATTGGACCCTTACTTTAAACAATATGCAATATTAACTCAAAAACCTAACTATAAGATCTAAAGCAAACAGGATTTTATCAAAATTAAAAACTCTTGTTCATCAAAGGACATCCTCAATCAAGTGAAAAGACAAACTACAAAAACTGGAAAAAACATTTGCAAATTATATCTGATTAGAGACTTTAATCTAGAATATATAAATAGAATATAGATATTCTAATAATAGAATATATTATTGGTAAAATTCAATAATAAGAAAACAAAGAATCCAGTTTTTAAATGTACAAAGAAGCTGATAGGCATTTCTCTAATTTTCCACTGAGCACATGAAAGATTTTCCATATTATTAGTTACCCAGGAAATAAAAAGCACAACCACAATGAGCGATGGCTTCACACCCTCTAGGGTACCTGCATCACAATGTCAGCGAACAAGGGTTGCTAAGGATGTGGAACAACAAAAAACCTCATACACTATTGCTGGGACTATAAAACGGTACAGCAACTTTGCAAATCAATTAAAAAGTTCCTCAAATGATTCAATATAGAGTTTTTACATGACCCAACAATTTTACTCTTGAGTATATATTTAGAAGAAATGAAAATATTATATCCACACAAATGCTTGTACATGAACATTTATAGCGGCATTATCCTTAAAAGCCAAAGGATGGAAACATCCTAAATGCCTGTCCACAGATGGACAAATAGATAAACAAATGTAGTATATCCACAAAATGAAATATTGGTGGGCCAGAAAAAGGATTGAAGCACTAATACCTGATAAACAATAAATGAATCTTGAAAATATTATGCTAAATAAAAGAAGCCAATTATAAAAGACCATGTACTACACGATTTAATTTATGTAAAAGTTCAGAATAGAGAAATCTAACTATAGAAATGGAGATTAGATTAGCATGGGAGTGGTATTGGTGGTAGTGAAGGGGTGGAGGAGTGGTAGTGAAAGGGTAGGAGATTTCTTTTTTAGGTGGTGAAAATGTTCTGAAATTTTCTGTGTGATGGTTTTGCATATTTGTGAATATATTAGAAAATAATGAATTTTATATTTTAAATTAGTATATTGCATGTTATATGAATTATATCTCAATAAAGCTGTTTAAAAATGTCTAACTTCTAACCAGTATCTTCACAGATATAATCTACATAAAAATGTCCTTTGGGGTCCTCTATAATTTTCAACATGCAAAGAGGACCTGTGAACAAAAACTTTAAGAACTGCTCGCCTAAATTTTTGTGAACTTTATGAAACTTGGCCTGAGTTATGTGCAAAATTTCATAGCCTTAAGTATTTTAGCTGGCATTGTTAGAAACATAAAGCAATACAATTAATAAACATGATTTCCAAAAGGGAGTTTAGATCTTTATTTCTACATTTTTCATTAAATACTAATCATTCGATAGAGTTGGGAGTCACAGTTTCTGGCTCCAGGTATATCCGTAGCATGCCTTCTGATTTGAGGCAAAGACCTTTCTTCTCTGAATCTCAATTTTCTCTTAAACAAAAAGAAAGCTGAATCAAAAAAACTTACTACCCCTTCTAGTTGTCAAGTGATAAATAAATTATTATTTTTAATTGACATGAACTTTGAAAATTATTATCTCTAGACTTTCCCTCCACCTCCATGTAACACATAAATCTAATACTAACTTCTTTGTTCTATGACTTATGATTTAATTTTTAATTACTCTTCATTTTTCCCAAATGTAATTCCCATAATGAAGATAAAATTCTAGCTCTATATCCAACCAGTTATTTTAGAATATATTAAGTAAAAAGGTCATGGTAATCAAAACTAAAATCTAATTTTTATTACTGAAGTAGAAAATGTGTTTTCTCAGCTATTCATATCAGATAAGTCTCTTCAAAATCCAATGAAAAAACTTGCCTTTGATGCATGGAAAATTAAACCGGATAGTTAAAAGAAAGCAGAACATGGCATAAATATAGGACTAATTCTGGAAATGTTATAAAGGAAATGTTTTCCATTTACTTAATGCTTATTTATATGTGCTCATAATTTGAAATGTATTCATGAAAACATATAATTTATTCACTACAATCACTTATTAAAGTAGGCATATAAATGTTTTATTACCCACTATCAATAACTGAGGATACAGAGATTAAAGAAGTTTTATATTTCTCTACTACGTACACTACAACCATTTTTGCTGCAGAAAATTAAATTTTGACACACTAAATTCTAACTTGATAGAGACTATCCTATCAAGAAACTTATATGCTAAATTAATAAACATAAGATAATGGCTCACAGAAAAAGTTGGGTTAAATCTCTTAAGTATCATTTAGCAAATTTACTTCGTTTATATTCATTCTCTTATTAACTACTAATCTTTTAAAGTTTTAAGTAGAGTCGTTTTATTTTTATTCATTGTCAATAAAAGATAAGTCTGGTTGAATTACATACTTATAGATGTCCCTAGATCTTTTCTAGAGTCAATTTTTTTTTAACATGGCAATACTAGTCAGTATAGTTAAAGTGCAGTATAGTTAATTAAGTCGTTCCTTTAAAAAGAGTGTTGTCAAAAACATTTAGGAGGCACTAAATTTTAGTGTAGAAGCTAGTATGTATTAGTATTTTTTAAATGTTATGCTTGCAAAACCATTGTCTGGCCCCTGCCCACAGTTCCTGCCACTCTCCCCTTTGCTAAAGGTGCAAGGTTTTTATACACAGAAGTCTCGCTGTCTCAGTTTTGGCCAGAACACCAAGGTCAAGTACATCCACATCCTGAAGTGACCATCTAAGTGAGACCTGCAAAAAATCTGGTTTTGTCAGTCCACCTCTCAAAGTCAATGATGATAGAGAAAAACTGAAGTTTTGCTTGAAAAGTATTACTGGACTTGTGAAAGTCCCACCACTCTTCCACAAAGAGGGAAAGAAGCTAGGTGCTTCCGGAGAAGCCACAGACTGGTTAAAACTGCACCAGCAACTAACTTTCCTGCTGAGATGTACGGCTAGGACCAGGAAATGGTAAAGAACATAAGCATGCCACTTACGGGGGACAATAACTTGACTTTACCTTGAAGCTCTAATTAACGCTCTGGGCTGGATTCTTTAGTGACTGAGATAAAACTGTTCTTATCTCAGTCACTAAGAGGAAGCAAAAACGTTTTGGAATCTATCTGATGATTCATCCAGTGGAAGCAAAAGGATCACATAAAGGATGCAAGCTTGATGTTGTTGGGCAAGTTTGATATTGCTGGGGGAAGAAAAGTTATTTGAAGCCTCTATGTAAAGTCCAGCTCGTTCGGTAAGACGGTTATGTTATGGAAGAGGGGTTCTTTTCTTAGAGGGTATTTCACCATAGAAAGTACAGCCTCCATTTCTTTCAATTTGTAGTGCTTTAGGCCTCAGGGCCAAGGAACACAGGCATACTTGAGCTGGAATGTTCAGCCTTCCTCTCGCTTCCTCCACTTCTGTGCCTAATCAGCCTCTACTTGACTTTCCCATTTCAGCCTTCCTGTCAGCCACTTGGGGAGGACTTGATCGAGTCACCTTTCCTAATCTGAGTTAGATTATTTTGTTATTCATTCATTTTCATAGTGCTCTGAGTGTATGCTTCATGACATTTTTCCAGTGTATCTGTCAATAAGTTCCCTCATTTCCCTTCCCTTCCTTTCATTCCCCATTCTAACTATGATAATAATATCTAAATATTTTATAGCTACTTCCCCTATTGTATTACTTAATATAACTTATTTGATCTCCCCAGTATCTGATTTACCTTTTAGATATTAAGACTTGTGAAGAAAGTAGAAAGACACTTACTAAAAAGAGATATGGACTTCTTTTCTTTCTCTTACTAATGACTAAGATGGACTGTCTTAACACTACTTCTTTAATGAATAACTCCAATCTCCATGGTATTTCTTGCCCTAGAACTATGAATATGCCAAACATGACCTATGATGTAACCTATTCTGGAGAGGTGAAAAATAGTTCCTTTAACTTGATTGGTAAAGAATTTTAGGACTTTGTCCCAGCTTCATAAACCTTTCAGGAAATCCTATTGGAACGTTGATATAATAGTATAGCCTGACTCCAATAAATTCAGTCCTCAAAGGGAGGAGTATGATAAAGCTCTAAAAAGAGATATTGCCTTTTCTAGGCCTATTTGACTTTTAGATCAAACATAAAACTCAAATAGACTTTTAGTGTAAAAACCTTTTCCTTAAACCTGTCCGCTAGTTTGATTTTAAAACATATTATCTGGTTTATAATAGAGTAACTCAAAAACAGCATACAACCTTAGTAAACTGGTGGTAATTAATTAAAAGACATCTTATTTAGTTTTCTAAATCATGTTGAGCAAGGCTGGCTCAAATTTACATATAATTATGCAAACTGATATCTAATTCTGCAACAGGAAATCAGAAATATTTAGTTAAAATTTATGTTTTGTAATTTATTACCAATATGAGTTTGGGAGAATTTATATCCCTTATGAGCATTAGTTTTATCACATGAATACAATGAAGATATGCTGTTTAAAATAAGAGCTTTCATCCTTAGCACTATTGGCACTTTAGGCCAGATCAGTCTTGGTGTGGGAAGCTGACCTGGGCATTATCAATGATTAACAGCATCTCTGGCCTCTACCCACTGGAAGCTAATAACATTACCTATGTCAATAAAAAACATCTCCAGGTGAGCAAAATACCCTATGGTTGAGACCCATTATTCTTTTTCTAGATTTTATTTATTATTTCCAGAGAGAGAGGAAGGGAGAGAGGCAGAGAGGGAAAAAACACCAATGTATGGTTGCCTTTCACCTGCCTTTGCTATGGATCTGGCTGGAGACCTGGCTTGAAACCTGGTTATGTGACCTGGCTGGGATCGAACCAGTGACCTTTGGGTATGCAGGCCAGTGCTTTATCCACTGTGCCACCAGCCAGGGCTAAGACCCATTGTTCTAAAGGGTTGTTATGAGAGCTTGTTCAATGTGCCTACTTACCAATAAGAGTCTACCATGTGTAGGCTCTGAGAAGGCCCCTGTTGAGAATACATAGATAAGACTTCCCCATTGATGGAATTTATAGTCCAGGAAATCAAAGTGATGTTAAAAGTATACATGTCCACAACATATAGAAAGATACTCAATGTCACTAATCATCAGATAAATGCAAATAAAACCACAATGAAATGTCACCTCACATTTATCAATATAGCTATAATCAATAAACAAAAAATAAGTATTAACAAGTATGAGAAGAAAAAGGTACTGTTGCTGGGATTGCAAATTAGTATAGCCAATATGGAAAACAGTATGAAGTTTCCTCAAAAATTTAAAACTAGGACTACTTTATGACTTAGCAATTCTACTTTTGGGTATATACCCAAAGAAATCCAAAACCCTATGTTCATTGCAACATTATTTAAAACAGTCAAGATATAGAAGCAACCCATGTCCACCAATAGACAAGTGAATAAAGACAATGTGGTACATGCAAGGTCTGTTCAGAAAGTATCAAGCCAATATCAATATAATTAAGTTTGCGCTGCTGATACTTTCAGGACAGACCTGGTATATACAATGAATATTACCCAGCCATAGAAAAGAAGTCTTACCATTTGCAACAACATGGATGGACCTAGAGGGTATTACGCTAAGTAAAGCAAATCAAATAAAGAATGATAAATACCATATGATTTCACTTACATGTGGAATCTAAAAACAAAGTAAAAAAATACACGAAATATAAATAGACTCATAGATACAGAAAACAAACACGATTGCCAGATGGGGTGAGGGGGTTAAGTGTCAGGTGAAAAAGGTGAAGGGATTAACAAATACAAATTGTTAGTTATAAAATAGTCATGCAATATAAAGTACAACATAGGAAATATAGTCAACAATATTGTAATAACTATGTATGATGCCCAGTGGATACTAGAATTATTGAGGGGACCACTTTTAAATTATATAATTATCTTACCATTATGTTATACACCTGAAACTAATATATTCAATGCCAACTGTAATTGAAAAGAAATTAAAACAACAAAAATACATGCATGTCCAACCTGTACCTAGCATACAATGCATGCTCAGTAGAAATTTGTTAAAACTTCTATATGTTCTCATAATAAAGAAATACACCTAGCATTTTATAGTTTTGGTGATTTATTGGAAAAGAAAAGAATAAATTATATTTAACATGATATTTTGAAACATCATGTTACATGAAGCTCATATTAAGTATTAATTGAGAATGCACACAATAGATGAAGAAAATACTTTTCAAATCTTCACGTACCATCTCCTGGGGCATTAGAATAAGTACACAGGTATTTATAATTCAAGGTAGAATATGTAAGTGCCACATGATATCTTCAAATTACCAAGAGAGTTAAAGTTCAAAAAACTGATGTCTAGTTAGGGAGAAATAGGAAATGATTTCAGATAGCCCTTACCGAATTCTATTTCAAGAGTTACGAAAAAGTCATGCTTCTTTTTTGGCTCAAGGCTGTTCACATTACACAAATTGCAGAGAAAAGTGACTTTAATATGTTTTCATTCCTAATATAAAATAATGAATTAAAATCTATTTCAAAACATGAAATATGCTAACTATAAATGGTTTGTGTGATTTAAATGTGTTCTTTCTGTTACTGAAGGACAGTTTAGAAAATGAAGTAGCAGTAGATCATATTCGCATAAGGTATCCACATACAGATATGTACTACATATAGATAACAGATATGGATATCTATCTATCTATTGTCAGCATAAGAAATGTCCAAACCCATAAAAATTTTTATTAGTTTATTGGAGCCAAACTGATGACAACTGCAAGAAAGCAAAATCTCAAGCGATTGAGAAAATGCTCTGGCAAATGTCAGTGTCACCACTTATTTTTCATCTCAGAACAAAAGGAGGAGGCATAAAGGGTTACAGGAGATCCACTGGAGATTGATTAAGGAGGCAAGAGAAAGCAAAGGAGTGGGGAGGATATCTGGGATTGTATAAAAGGTAAAATGAATAGACACATATCTCTTTTACATAGGTGGATAGAGGAGAGTTAACAGTTAACAATAACAATGACAATGAGTTCTATGGTCTCCTGTTCCCTTGGGACATGGTGCCTTTAGTGGTCTGAAAGAAAAGAAATTACCCTGACATTCTAAAGGTTTGTTATCTGTTATCATGGAAGCAAAAAGATAATAGACAGATTCACTTAAGTAAAGACTGACCTTTGTGTCCTGTGTCCTGACAGACGTGCCTGGGTTGGAGCATCCTCCTATACACAAAGAGATTTCAGGTTTGATTCCTAGTCAGGGTACTTGCATAGGTTGCAGTTTTGATCCCTGGTCAGGGTGCACACAGGAGACATTCAATTGATGTTTCCCTCTCACATAGATTCTGTCTCTCTCTGCCTCTCTCTCTCTCTCTCTGTGTTTCTCTCTCAGCAAAGGAAAAAAAATATTCTTGAGTGAGATTTTTAAAAATAGACTGCCCTGGCTGGCGGCACAGTGGATAAGGCACTGGCCTGCAAACCCAAAGATGACTGGTTCAATTCCCTGCCAGGGCACATAACCAGGTTGCAAGCCAGGTCTCCAGCCAAGTCCATGGCTGGAGGCAGGTGAAAGGCAACCATACATTGAAGTCTCTCTCCCTCTCTGCCTTTCTCCCTTACCCTCTCTCTAATAAATAATAAATAAAAATAAAAATAAATAAATAACTTAAAATAATGCTCAGATCGACAATGTTAGCTATAAAAAAAAAAAGATTGACCTTTGTCAGGGAAAATGCAGGTCTAGAACATGACTACCTGTCATGATGCCCCTTTAAAAAGTTATAATTTCAGCCCTGGCTGGTGGCACAATGGACAGGCACCAATCTGTGAACCCAAAGGTCACTGGTTCGATTCCCAGCCAGGGCACATAGCCAGGTTGCCAGTCAGGTCTCCTGCCATGTCCATAGCTGGAGGCAGGTGAAAAGCAACCATACATTAATGGCTCTCTCCCTCTCCTCCTTCCCCTCTCTAAAAATAGTAAATAAAATCTTTTCTTAAAAAAGTTTTAATTTCAAACAATCCTATGTTGTTACTTTTGGTCTCTGAGTTTGTAAGGCTTCCTATGCAGTCCTCCCCTGAGCTTTTCTGATTTAGTATGTGGTCTCTTTTTCATCCACACTATCTACCTATGTAGTATAGTTTGGTTTTTTTGTTTTTGTTTTTGTTTTTTTCCATTTCACCCAGCATTCTTCTATGGAATATCTCTCTCCTGCTCTCAATCCTTGTGGTTTAGGTGGAGCTAAACCAACTACTGGGTTCAAGGGTTAGATATGCTACCCATCAGACTATTCTATCCTCCAGAATTTTGTAGTAATCTTAGAAAATCATATAAGCCCCAAGAAAGATCTAATCAGTATTCACTGCATGAAATTTGTTAGAAGTTGAGGGAACTGTGTTCTCTTCTTGGAGTTGGGGTGTACGTCTAGAGAGGTTTCCTGGGAGCAAAGCCAACAGATTGGAAAGCAGAGGCAAGTGCTAAAGGTAATGCAGCCTCTGGCCTTGCTTGAATGAGAGTTCTTTCTTGAACTGCCCAGTTATATGACTCAATAAATTCTCATTTTGGTTTGAGTTGGGTTTTTGTATTTTGTAATTAAAAGAGTTCCAATTAATAAATATCCTAATTATACTAAACACTTACTTAAATAGGCCACTTTTTAATATAATACAATATTATATAGTTTGATGAGATCCTAAATAAAAATTTAAAAAAAACAAAACTTATGCACTCTTATGTTCATAGCAGCTCTACTTACAATAGCCAAGTGCTGGAAATAGCCTAAGTGCCCATCAGCAGATGAATGGATCAAAAAAGTGTGGTACATTTACAGAATAAAATACTATGCAAAAAAAAAAAAATTCTATGTAACAGAAAGAAAGAAGGAACTTCTACCTTTTCTGACAACATGAAAGACTGGAGACTATTATGCTAAGTGAAATAAGCTTGTAGGTGAAAGACAAATGCCATAGAATCTTGCTTATAAGAGGAACCTAATGAACAAAATAAACTTACTATCAAAATAGAATAAAAGACATGGAAACATGGAACAGATTGACGGCAGCCAGAGGGGAGGTAGTAGAGTAATAATGGCAAGAAGAGAGGGAATGAGCATAGATCCATGGGCATAGGCAATAGTGTGGGAATTGACTGTGAAAGTGGGGATTGGGCTGGGCAGAAGAGGGTAAAGGGGAAAAAATTCGGACTATTGTCATAGAATAAAAATTTTTAAAAACAGTGACTAATATTTATGACACATAGTAAATCTTTGCTGACTCAAAGAACAAATGCCAATAGTAAATTAAAGGGTGAAAATTAAATAAATCAAGTAAGAGGCTTCTCAAACATTACAGATCACAAGTAACAGAAATACTTTACACTACAAACTCCAAATACCACACAAAGTATGTAAATTATGGATATAGACACATGTTCCCTCAGGCTTGCTCACTTACTGCACAATTCAGTTAATACATTTACATGATGTTTTCTATATTCTGCATGATATTGACATTGACACTTGAACTAAAATAGCTTTTATCATTTAAGATTCTTCACAAGAAAAGCAATCCTAGGCCTTTTAGGAACTGATTTATCATCCTTTTATATAGGTCATTAGGTTATCTTCGCTGAAAAAGGTCTTTTGATTGTCCCTTGAATTTGAATTCAAATAAACTCAAATAGCTTCTTCTGGTGATAGGCTACTTCCAACTTGGCTGCAAGTCTGCAAAATACTAGAAACATCTCTTTCTATATGCTGGCATTACATGGTAGAAGTGTAAAAACAACCATAAAGTTACGTTAAATCTCACCCTACCCTATATCAGTGGAATAGGTTTCAATCTAATGACAACTAATCAATCATTAATTGAATCTCTTACTTTTTCCAAGTTTCATGCTAGGGGACTTGACAAGACCGAAAGTTAATAAAAATTGCACAGCAAATTTCTCCAGTCTTCAAAGATGTTAAAAATTACTGGAAGAGCATGATTTCAGAGATGATTTGCCATTAGAATTTCCTAACTGCAGTTTGTTAAGGTTTGGTCTCAAAGCTAGTAACTAACTGCATATCAAACAAAAGAAAATCTACCTTTCTCAAGCCTATGTAGAAATAATGAAAATTTTCTACTTTTTTTTTTTTTTTTTACCTAAAATGTGGCAATATAGTCTGGCAATTTGAAAAACATAGAATGGTACTTCCGTTTTTATTCCCTCCATCTTGCCCTCCTTTAATGACATCCACCCATTCATTTCTTTAAGTATTCAATGCACTTAAGAAACAACTAAGTATCTGCAATATGCCAGGCACCACAATAAGCTCTGGAGTTATGAGCAAGGATAAGCTCAAGAACTTGCATTCAAGGAGAAATAACTTGTCGTCTGAACTACTACCACAATGCCAACAAATTATCCTTAAGTTTGATAGGCTACCATAGAGGAGTACATGAAGTGCTATGTTAGCACTGAGAAGGGAGTGACCAATTAGAGACAAGATGGTGAAACAGAGGAAGTGCTGAGAGAGACACATTAGGCCAGAATGTGTATCTTAGGCCTTGAAGTCTTGAAAAATGTTGAGTCTGAATCATAATTGAAGTTCAGAGAAGGGATAGGTGACAGCCTGCCAGGTGGATGAGATGGAATTTGAGCCAGACCTTGAAGAATGACCTGTGGAGATAGGATAAGGGGAATTCCAAGCAAGGACATCAAAAGAGAGTCAGGAAGGCAGGAGCTATGGGAGGCATAGCAAAACCTCCTGTTTGGCTACGATGTGAAATTTGAGAAGTGAAGTAGCAAAATTTGAGGGTGCACTGAGGTCAATCTGGGAAGAATGTTCAGTGTCTTACATTGGAGTTCTTGAGGGTCATGGGGATGTATGACAAGTTTTTAAGGAGGTGAGAGAGACGCCCTGACCTATGTTTTATATAGAAGGGCAACCTTTGGAAGGAGTGAAGAAAAAGAAGAAAACTAGAAAGGAAAGACAAGTTGCTGCATGCTCTAGGAAAAAGCCGATGGTGAGTTAGGTTAGTAAGAAGCTAAGGAAATTCCTTGGCAAGTAAAATGGGGAAACTGAGGCAGATAGCTAGCAAGGCCAAGCAATTTACAGCCACCTAATAAATCATAAGGTCTTATCTTCCCTAGCAAGGACACTTAGAAGCAAATGTTTTACACATTCCAGACTGTGCCCATCCCTCTCCAGGAACACTCTCCAGTTTAAAGGTGAAACGAACCAGAGAATGACTCTAATCCCTTCATATGCCCATTTTATACATCAGTATTTAAAGGGCACCCCTGAGAAGCTGATGAATATTCTATTGAGACCCCCCCCTGAGACCTCCCCTCATATTTCTGCCTTTAGAAAACAGATAAAAATCTTCAGGCTGTCAGCACGTGTTGTCCCTTGAGCCCACCCATCATGCCTTTCCTTCCCTTCTTTCCGTAGGCACGTATTTTTGCCTTCTTTCTCCTAAACTCTAAAGGTTCCCAAGAGATTTGCAACCTGGGGAGCAATGGGCAGCATCAGCTTGTTCCAAGCTAACCCCCTGAACCTGTCTCCAAGGGCCCTCATTTTGCCTCTACAATTTGTTTCCTGAGTCCACGCAGCCCAGCTGGCTCACTTCTTCTGTCTCTACCCCTAGGTATCCTTGCCTAGACTCAACCCTTCCTTGCATTTCCAGAGGGCGAAGGTAGCTCCAACTATGCTCACTCCTGTTGCTATAATCTTGCCTCTTCTATCTTAAGCTTTTCCTTCATATTTGTCCCCAGCTTTAATAAACATACCCTCAAAATCACCTAGACTTGTATCATGAAATCTTTCCTGCATGAAGTCAAGAACCCATCCTTTCCAAACCATGCTGGGGCAGATCTGCCTTGGGTCCGGTCCCTCTCTGGTAACAACAGGAACTAGAGTTGGAGTATGAAGATGAGAAGAGAGGACCATTCAGAGAATGTGATGGTAGGAGGCTGGGATCTGAGGACTAAATGAACACAAACAAGGACGGAGAAAGCACCAAGGTTTCTAGCATTAGCAAGTATGTGGATGCTTTTGCCTTTATGAGAAATGGAACACCATGAGGAAAGCACCTTTGGAGTAGGAAAAGAGAAACAGCAGACTGACAACACCCTGCTAACTTGAGCACAAAGGGACTGCAAGTGCACATCCGCTTTCATTTGGCCTGAAAATCCCAGTGCTGATTTCCTTAGTCTCATCTGTTTTGCAATAGTATCTGCATGCAGCTCCTTAGTTCTTACACTTTATTTCAGACTACACTCGTCACTCATCGCAAACTCATAATCACTTGAGTTGCTCTAGAGTAGACTTAAGAGTCCACCAACTGCCCCCAGCTCGTAGCCCCATCCTCTTGCCCTGTTTTTCTTGCTCTTCGTCCATCCTGGAAGTGAAGCCAAGAGAGGATCACTTTGTCTCACACAGAAAGTTAAAACACCCTCTGGTTCCCTCACTAAATCAGCTTCTCCCCTGGGAAGTTTATTAATAATTTCTTCTGCACAGATGCAGTGCTCTCCCAGAAAGCAGTCCTTGGTATGAGACTTTCTTTATCGGTAGCTCAAGAGGTTGATACAGGGAGGAATGTCACCACTCCACACGATAATCCACAGACAGTTTCACCACTGAGAATTCTAAGCTCCGTTTCTCAAAAAGCCTCCTAAAGCTTTATGAGGCATTAAGTGGACTGATAGGTCAGAAGCATAAGTCTAGTTTTAACCATTTCAGGCTATAAGTCAAAAGTGAACATTTTTATATTTTCAAAGAGCACCATTTTATTTTTTTCAATTTTTTTGTTCATATATAATTTTACCACACCTACAAGCCTGTTTATTGGTGGCTGGGCACCCAGGGGCTACATGTTGGTGATTAGTACCCACAGCACACACATTCATACATACATACTCTATGCACACACACACACACAGATATGTATGTATATTTTCTTGAAACCTCACAAGAGCTCAATAAATATCAGTGATAAAAATCAGATCAATTCTTATGTATAACACCATGGAATGAGACTAATATTGAAAGTGGTATGTGGCTAGGATTATAGTGCCGGACACTTTTTCCCTTTCTCACTGCGCATGCTCATTGTTTCAAACAGATGAGTATAATTATAACAGGGCCCTTTGAGTGGAGGTCCTCAGTTTTAATAGGCCAGTTTTGCCCACCACCAGGAATGACTCTTAATAACAGACTTTGGTGAAAAGGAAAGGCATTTTGTTTATTTGAAAGTTATACAAATTTATATTAAAGGTGCAATCCTACTGTTAAATCCCACTGCCTTTAAAGACACCCAAAATATACAGCCCTGCCTGATCAGGCTAGCTTTAAAACAGAGAAGCACATGGTACCATTTTTCAGAAACACAATAGTTCACAGCTTAGCTTTCCAGTTATATATTTAAAGTTCCCAGCAGCTGTTATACTCAATTAGGGGAGGATCTTTCACACACTCCCCAACTTTTATACCAAATGTAATTCCCTATCTCTCCAAAAGCTGCATGTCTCCCTTCCTCTCCCGCTTTGCACTGCCTCTCCTCTCAAACCAGGTGAGTTCTTTATTTCTCAGCCCGTGAGTCTGTCTGCATGTCAGTTTGGAAGAGAGAGAGATTGATCGTTGCTACCCTATTTTAAGCCATGATGGCGGCCTGTGACACAGTGGTAGGGTGACCAATCGTGACCACCTGTGAAATTTCTTACAGCCCAGTAAATTCTTTCAGCACCATTATATGGTCAAAAACTCCTCCCCTCTTCTTGGGGGAAGAGATTTATCCAGGTATTTGCATAACTAAGATACTTGTTACCAGCCGTAGATATGCAAAGTACCTCTCTTAGGAAAAATTACTGTGCTTGAGTGTCCCACCCCCTATCCCCAAACTGCAAAGTGGGGGATTTTGGCTTTCTCCCACTCTAACATAAACACCAGAAATTAAGATCCAATTTACACAATCTTGATAGTCCTTTGGTCCCTTATTTTTTAATATAGTGTGATACCATCTCTCAGTGGCTGAACTCTCAAAATTCAAGGCAGAGTGTCAGACTTCTGGAAGACAGGCTGTCTTTACAAAGTGAAGTTCTTCACTTTTTTTTTTTTTTTTTTTTTTTTTTTTTTTTTTTTTTTTTTTTTTTTTTTTTTTTTTTTTTTTTTTTTTTTTTTTTTTTTTTTTTTTTTTTTTTTTTTTGAGGCTCTTTTTAAACTTGAGAAAGTCATCCCAGGTAAAGAACATTATCTTCCAAAAAATATTTCATAGCCTAAGGCCTACCTGAGTACATTTTTCATGACTCACATAAAATTTATACCCTCCCTGGCTCCCAACATCTTCAATGAGAATTTTTAAGGTTATTTGATAACCAGCTAGTATTTATGGCCACTTGAAGGAGAAGATGGAATTCCTTCTTGAAGTCAGGCCTGATTGTGATTTGATCAGAAGGGTCATGAATCCATCCAGAATTTTAAATGGGTAAGGATTATGCCTGAGGCCAAAGCAACAACACACCCAACCCTACTATACTTTAGTCACTGAACTACAGAAGATTTAGCACAGCAAGGAAAGTCATTTCAGAGTATGAGTTTTCACTGTTACTCATCACATGGAGAAGCAATGTGGTCACAGGAAGGTCTGTCCCGAAAGTATCAGCCATGCAAACTTTTTAAATTATATTGACGTTGGCTCCATATTGTCAGGACAGACCTTGTATATCATGAAATAGACAAGTCAGGTTTTCAAAGATATTTATTTATTTATTTGCTTATTTATTTACTTATTTCAGAGAGATGGGAATGCAGAGAGGCAGAGAGGAAGAGAAACATCAATCTACGGTTGCCTTTCATCTGCCTCCAGCAACAGACCTGAGAAGTCAGGTTTTTATAAGCTGTTGCACTATTGTGCAACATAGACCTTAGTAACATGTTGGTGCTTATTATTTTAAACATCAAAATATAATTTAATTATTGTAAGTGATTAAACAACCTTATATTTTATGCTTTTTTCAGATGTATTTTTGACTGGTTTATAAGATCTTTTATGTTCTTTATTCAGAAGCATAACTTCCAGTGTTAATATTGCTTTTTTGGGCAATGAAAATATGTTATGATGTATAACCCAGGAATTAATTATATCAAAATAAGATAATTTCTTCCCAGTAAAAATATTTTAAAAGTGTTTAAGTGAACTTTATTTTTTTTATTAAAAAAATAATCTATTTATTATTTGTAGAGAGAAAAGGAGGGAGAGAGGCAGAGAGGGAGAGAGACATCAATGTGTGGTGGCCTTTCACCTGCCTCTGGCTACGGACCTGGCTGGGGACCTGGCTTGCAACCTGGTTATGTGCCCTGGCTGGGAATTGAACCCGTGACTTTTGGGTTCCCAGGCCAGTGCTTTATCCACTGTGCCACCAGCCAGGGCTAAGTGAACTTTATAATTCCCTTTAGACAAATGTACACATTTTGATCACAGAAATACACTGAGAGATACAAAGAAAATCTGCTGAAGATGAAAAATATATTCCACCCCTCCTAACCTTGTAGCCAGTTGAATAAACAGAGCCTACCGACCGAGCCTACAAAATGGTCAAGGGGTAAGAGTACCTGTTTGAAGTATATATAGAACATAAAATAAAAACAAAAGAAATATTTTTGGAGATATGCTACAGGTGGTAACCAAATTACCAGTGTCTGTGCAACAAGCCAATAATGAATTTATATGCTAAATGCATTTAGATGTGGCAGAAATGACTCTCAATGGCATTATGCAGCCTATATGAAAGTACAATACTAAAAAACATGTCAGCCCTTTAATTGTGTTCATTGACACTAAAGATGCAATCTCTGGCTCTGCCATGGGAAACGGGAGGGAGTGGCAAATGAACAGATGGGCAGAATCTCTATTCTGTGCTCTGCTGGCTGCTGTTCAGTGAACGATAGGACACTAATAAAGTGCTCAGTGGACTTCTGCCTCCATCTGCTCTTAATAAAAACAAATGAGGCTCTAAAGCAAGTGCAAGCCTTTGGAGTTCTGTGGAACCCTTCAGCAGTGCATGAAGTAGTGGACGGGTTCATCTGAGACGACTGTATACAGGTTGTGACAACACCATGATAGTGGCAGCCCTTGTCTCTTATTCCCAGGTCCCTGAGCAGCACTCCCTTTTTATCTGGCTATTTATCATGAGAAACTATCATGCTTGGACAATCTTAACAGCCTCTTAGCCCCATTGTTCCATGGCAAGTAATGAAATTAGATTAGTGCTGTTCAGTTTAGTGAGCAGAGACTTTATGATTCTCTTATGTTTGGAGAAATAAATGTTTATGAAGCTCCTCTTACAGTCCACGAGTGTGCAGCAAACATCATTAATTGCCTTGGTCTTGTGCCTCTGTTACAAGATTTTGACTGCAGCCTCGCTGCAAGGCCGCCAGCCCTGGCAGAAGCCAGGCACTCAGAGAAAGACAGAAAGAACAATCTCCCCATTACCTCAGTCAGAAATTTAGGGCAGAGGTTACAGATTCTCTTTTCCTGAGGAAAGTTTGGAATTGCCATTATATGCAGGACATTGAGGTCTCATTTAACCTGCCCCTGAAAGAGGAGGAATGAAAGTGGAGTAAAAAGCATTTCTTCAAAATAAAGTAATAGCCCTGGCTGGTAGCACAGTGGATAAGGCACCAGCCTGTGAACCCAAAGGTCACAGGTTCGATTCCCCAGTCAGGGCACATAACCAGGTTGCAAACCAGGTCTCCAGTCAGGTCTGTAGCTGGAGGCAGGTGAAAAGCAACCATACATTGATGTCTCTCTCCTTCTCTGCCTCCCTCCCTTCCTCTCTCTCTAAAAATAATGAAATAAAATCTTTTAAAAAATAAAGTAATAGAAGTCCCTGTGATAGAGTATTTGGGGCAATTTTTGTTTTAGAATGTTTACTTTTAAATGTTCTGTCCCCTAGGGATCGTCCTTGTAGGTTAATGAAGAATTGCAAAGATGTTTTAATGGGGATCCAAAGGTAGGAACTTCTGCTATACAGCAGGGATAGTAATCCTTCAATTAGCATGTATCTCTTTCTGCTACAGAGAAGTACTGAAAGAGTATAAAAGATACATAAATGGGTAGTTATAGCAAGATAGTTTTGAACTCGGTATTTAGAAGAACTTTCCAATATTCAGATTTTTTCAAAGATACAGGAACTGGTAAATTGTTTTTGTTAGGGGTAATTCCATAACAAGTTAATATTCACTTGAATAGAAATTGTAAAAGATCCATGTCTTTTGTGGCTTTCCGATAGAAGATTGTTTAAATTTAATGTTGAACACTATGTACTGTCTTTGTCCCTAACACACACACACACACACTGTAGTAGACTGATTGAGCTCTTTAAAACTGGTATGTGGAAAGACCAAGTCTGAACCATCAGGTCCCTATATGTTTCAATAATTTGGAAAGGTACTGACTCCCAGTTTAGGGTCAAATTTCATTCAGAGAGCAGCATATGAAAAGTAGTCCTCTATGATTAAGAGTCTAAGTTGTCCTTCTTTGTCCATTCATGCCATAAGAGTGTACTGAGGCTCACTCTGTGTGATACACTAGAGTAGATACTAGATTTACAGATATAACCACAACAGAACTCTATCATTTATCTATCTATATCTATCTATCCATCTATCTACCTATTATCTATCTATTTATCTATCATTTATGTACTTATGTCTCTATATATCCAATTATTTATAGTCTATGGTCTAATTATCCCTATATCTATATTATCTATTCATATACACATTTGTGTGCATATGGCTAGAGCTGTAGAGTCAGAGGTGATATACAAATATACGTAGAAGGCTGCCTCAGCTGCTACTAGTGATCTTGACACCAGAGAGAAGTCATGATAAAGTCAAAGCTAATTCATGAAAAAGAAAATAAATGAGAAAAGCAAAGAAAAATGGCGCATGTTCTATGATGGTTTTGCACATCCAGTTTTCTCTTCCTCTGCACCTGTACTGTAGAATGGTACATTGTATTCATGGTTAAACCACTGTAATGTTTTCAATGATAGCTGGTAGAATCCTGACAATTGGTCAAGTACAAAAGCAATGTTGGTAGTTGGATTTCATTTGTTAGCATGAAGAAGAAAAGAAACCACTGAGGACTGAAAGTGAGCACAAGATGGCACCCTCAAGTTTTGATGTTTCAGGATGCCCATTATTGTGGGCAGAAGGGAAAGAATTAAGAAAACAACTATAGGCAAGCAAGTGGAAAATTGCAAAGAGTTTAAGTATAAAGTGATTAGAAAAAAATTTTTAGCCAGAGAAGAAAGAGCAGCGTCCCCACCCCACCCCCCAGTAACTAAAAAGTTGTTGTAAGGTCAATTGTCTGCCTTGGGTGGAAAGTTCACACCACCAGGATGTTTGCAATTGAACCTACCTAGGCAGGTGCAGCCAGGACAGAAGGCCTGCAGCTGAAGCGGAAACTTGCCGAAACCCACAGGCCTCAACGATCCACAGGCAGGGGCGTAAAACCCCAGCAGATAGCAGCCTCCTAGGGCGTGACCTCAGTAGCTCTGACTTACACTCCAGATCATCACTTCCCTGGCTCCCCAGCCCTGCTATCTAATAAACCCCATTTCTACCCTTCTTCTGGCCTCTGAGTTGTCTCCTTGGATAGATGCTGTGTAGCAGGGGTGTGTGTGTGTGTGAGTGTGTGTGTGTGTTTTCTTTCCACATTCTCTATTTTTGTTATTGTCCTTTGTAGGAATAAACAAAGAGAGAAGATGCGACAGGAAAAAAGGGAGGAGAAGAAGAAAGAATGGTAGAGGGAACAAGTGATGATT
This sequence comes from Noctilio leporinus, assembly GCA_004026585.1. Taxonomy (NCBI): domain Eukaryota; kingdom Metazoa; phylum Chordata; class Mammalia; order Chiroptera; family Noctilionidae; genus Noctilio; species Noctilio leporinus. Next base: position 85,383 of record PVIW01003134.1, on the reverse strand, counting down.
CGTGGGTATAGACATGGACTCCCAAAGCCCCTGTATTCTGGAACTTACATCCTGCCCACATTCCCCTAGTCACCTGGCACTTATGCATTCTTTTAATGCCCAAATCCCAGGAGCTCTCAAATAACCTGGGGAGAGGCCAGTATTAGATGCTGAGGAAACAGGCTGTGGTTGCACAGAGGACTGGGTTTGCACATCAACTTGACCCCAGTGGGAACCCAGATCCATAAGACCTCTGTTTCCTTGTGGGAAAATAAGCAAACTCACTAGGTTTTCAAAATAAACCAATCATACTATATTTACCCTGCATTTCTAACACAAAGAAAATAAAACTTGTTTAATTTTAAGTGTCTTAAGGGCTAACCTTGCTACTGGATCACTCTATTGGTATGTATGTGTGTTAGTTTCATTTAATAAAGATGATAATTCAGAAGTGTGTTGCATCTTATCCTTATGAGGCTTTTCAAAGATAGAATAATTTCTTCTGTAAGGAACCTAATAATCAACAAGCTGCTATATCATATACAAGTATTTTAAAATTAGAAAGGAATTGTGACAACTCTCTATGTCTCAGATACTTAATCTTGAGCAGATCATGTAATCTCGCAAAATGTGAAATTCTAGATTCACAAAACAGAGGTAATACTAATTCCCTCCAGAAATGAAAGAGGAAATGACAAACAAGAGGTCTGAAATATATTTTGTACAAACATACTCTAGTACTTAAAAACTTGATTGGTAGTCAAACTAAATCATAAGGTTTTATATTTAAACGCCGTAGGTCAGACTTTTCATTCCTAAAAGGAGGCCGTTAGTACCTAAATTGTAGAATTATTGGGAAGATTTGATGAACTGAATATTAACCATGTCCAGAATAGTGCTAACTTATAATAAAAGTTTGATGAATGTCCATAGTCATTGACAGGATTCTCCAAGTTAAGCTGTCTCATTGATTTCACCTAACTTCCATGATGCCTAAGCAAATGGTTGAAATACTCAGAAAAATCAATCCCTGGAACATTTAGGGTAACACATTTCCTACAGCTTGGATATATGTAATTTAAAACAGCTGAGATAGCGAACACAGAAATTGAAAATAAATCCTTGGCAGACTTGACGTTAGGACCTAATTATAAGTTAATGTGGCACCAAGGCCTAGAAGGAAGATGAGGAAAAGAAAGCCTTGCATATTCTTGATAGCAGACTCTCACCCTGAAATCCCTCCATCATCTCAAAGCTGGTAATAATCGTAAATAGCTAACCAGTAGTTACAGAAAAAGTATAAATTCCTATAAAGCTGTATTTTAGAAATCATCCAGCTGTGAAAAATCCCACTAAGGTGACATACTGATTATTTTCCTATTATGCCACCAAAAAAATAAACCAACCAAACAAACAAAAAACCACTTAAGTATGATATTTAATGTACATTCTTTGGATCGAATACAGGCTTGTTCTCATTTTCTCCAACACAATGATTTAATTATACATTACGGTTTCTACCTTAAGTCCATGGAAATAGTTTGAAACATTAAATCATTCGGATGGAGGTGCACATAGAACATACACACAATGCTTCCTAGATTCAGGCTTCTTTAGGAAATACCTGGTTAAAATTTCAGAGCAAATTAGAGAATATTGCATTTATAAACATGGCTAAGGAAATGCATATCTCATTTGATGTTATTGGTAGTAGTATAGATTAACATGAGCTAAAACCATAGGTAGGTTTTCCTTGTATTTAACCTGAGTAAACCTAGGAAAGTTATTTAACCTCTGAATCTCAGTGTTCTCATCTGTAAAATCAGGAAAATAAAACCCATGTCATAGGACTTTTGTGAATATCATGTTATATGATATAAGCCCTGTGCTCAGCACAGAAATGGTATAGAGAAACCACTTATTGTATGATCATAATTTTTATTACCTCTTGCCTAAGAAAAAAATTTTCCTTGGGTTTGGAGCTTTTAAAATTTGGAATATATAAAAAAAAAATTTTGGAATATATTAAATCAGTAATTTAAGACTGTTTTTCTCCTTTACTATTTAATAACACACCTGAAAGAATTGAAGGTGAATAGCTACCTTAGGTCAGTATAAAATAAAGGGATAAACAATGGAAATTAACCACATAAATGGATGGTAAGAGATTTGAAAGATTGAGTGTGGGAGGGGAGTACAGATAGAAGGGACTGAGAAATCTTGTCTAGATTGTACTAGGGCATTGTGTACAGGACAAAACTACTGATGTGATGTAAAACGGCTTATTGCTTTTAGTTTAGAACTTCCTCCTAAGCACAGAGGGCTAAGTCCATATGGGCCTTTTCTCTTATTATAGCTGAAGAAGACCCTTTGTCTCTTAAATAAATATCAGCTTGTCTTCTATGAGGGCTATGAGAGGCACAGATAACATTTATTTCTCAAGATTTTGCTTGGTTTCAGGGGAAAGGAGACCCACCTAACAAAGTTGTCTCTGGAAAAATTAACTTATGTTGAACAAAGAAAATTGAACAAACCGCATGTATGAATCCAACTTCAATATACAGTAAACAAACAAACAAACAAACAAAAGCCAAGCCCTGGCTGGTAGCACAGTGGATAATGCACTGGCCTGCAAACCCAAAGTTCTCAACCCAAAAAAGGTTGCTGGTTCAATTCCCAGCCAGGGCACATAACCAGATTGCAAGCCAGGTCTCCAGCCAGGTCCATGGCTGGAGGCAGATGAAAGGCAACCATCTGCAATTTGTGTTGTATATGGCTGAGAGATGACTCATGGTGCAACTGTCAGGTACAAGGGGAACTAGCAGGGACAAAATCACATCAGGAAATAAAATGATGACAAATGTACTTAGGATACCAGATTCCGGGCCATTGTGACCTGCAGCTTTGAGATGTCAGCCTAACACCCTCAGCCACACACAGTGCACCGGTTGTCTCTGGGAGGTCATGAGCGTTGAGAAGGAGCTCTGCACTCTTCACAGACTTTGCTAAGGATCTTTGCCTCAGGTTCAGGCTACTCCAGGTTGTTCTTGATAATAATTTGATATTCTATAAATCAATGCTGCTTTAAGTATAGGTCCACCAATCACTTGTTATTGGCCTTTGACAAGGAGAAACTCCAGCTGAGAAGAACAATCAACTACATCACTAAGCACCATGCTTAGTTCTGTTGGCATTTTCTCTGATAAAGGAAGAAGTTCACTCATTTATATTCTGACACAACTTCTTTATCTGGTGGTGGACCAGTCACTATTGAGGCACAGCACTATTGAGGAAGTCAGAGAAAAAAATTAAGTAGATTTGGGGAAAATATTTCATATCATACTTAATAAGAATTAGGAATGGTGCAAACCAAACACTATGGGATAATACAAATCTCATCCTTGATCTCATTTTACTCTCAAAAAAGCAAATCAAGATAAATCTGCCACTAGCAGCTCAAGCATAGAAATTATATTCTGATCATTTACTACATGCCAAACAATATGCTAGGTAATATGCTTGCATCATTTGTTTTGGAAAAACACCTATTACCCTCAAATTAATTAGCAATCTTGAAGTTGCATGTTGAAAAATGATGGCTAATCTGTTATGCTTTGGATACATCCTGATTTTTTTCAAATAATGTTAATCACTCCACTTCATAGCCTCTTCGTTGCTCTATCTCTTTCCTACTCAAGCATTCAAGCTCATGCAATTAATTTGTTCAACAAAATTTTTTGGAGTAATGACTGTACACCCAGCTCAGTGTATGCTGAGCAGTGCATATAAAAACAAATGAATAGCTAGTTAACATTACTCTTAATAAACTCAAAGTTAGTTTGAAAACCAGTCTCTTTGAAAGTATAACTGACCTTCATCATGTAGAGCTTGCTAAATGTACTTTTATAGCTGACTCTTACATTAGTCAGAAAGCTTTAATTGTAAATAAAAGATACAAAGTCAAACATGTTTATACACAAAGGAAATGTATTGGTTTCCCACAATTTATTGGCCACTGTTGGTTCAGCCTTAGTTAAAGCAGGGTTCAAACAATGTCTTCAAAGCAATTGCTTCCTCTTCACACCTTATTACCAATTGGCTTCCTTTCCCATTAGGTTTTTTCCAATGGCCATGTAAAATATCTGTTAGCACTCCCGGTTGGGAAACCCAACCATCAAGTGGCTTCCCTCTCTCTTGGAATTCTTATGCAACTTCCAGGGAAGGATCTAATAAGACTTTTTTAGTTTATCAGATGGTCTCTGGATCATCATGGTGAACAAGGATAAGGGGACTCATGGCCTGGGTTATACGTCCACCTCTCTGATGGCAGATGTGAAGTGGGACAAGTGTGGATTGGAGAGAGTAGAGCCTATGATTAGTGACCACACCAGGACCATGAATTTGTGAACAAGTCCTCAAAGGCACCCAAAAAAGAGTAAATGAAATATCATACATTTAATTTAATCTTGCTTTTATTATTTTTATAAAGTAATTGTATGTAAAAATCTACCACTAGTATTCTTGGATATCTTATTTGTTGCAAAACATTATTGTTGACACTATACCTATTAATATCCTAAGGAATTAATGTTAAATGGCTACTGATCCAATCCAATTTTTTTTTTAAGATTTTATTTTGTTATTTTTAGAAAGAGGGGAAGGGAGAGAGGCAGAGAGGGAGAAAGACATCAATGTATGGTTGCATTTCACCTGCCTCCAGCCACAGACCTGACTGGAGACCTGGTTTGCAAACTGGTTATGTGCCCTGGCTGGAGAATCAAACCTGCGACCTTTGGGTTGGCAGGCCGGCACCTTATCCAATCTAATTTTTAAAATATTTACAGATAAATAAGTATATTAAGGCTCAAAACAATAGCCTTATTTCTTTGACTACTAAGACAATTTATTTGTACACATTTAGCACCTAAGAAACTTCACCTTCCAATGGTGTGTGTGCCATGGTTTGTCAGCGTTCTACATTGAAATAAAACTCACTAAGTATCTTGCCCAACGTCCTAATAAGAACACTGCTAAATGACAGAGCCTGGGACATGACATGGGATTTGTGAGTTTCATCCAGTGCTTCTATTTTGCCTCTGCGGTGAGCAATGCCATTTGGTAACTGCTTCCTGCCTTGCTTAAAAGCAAATGCTGATAAGGGTATCTGCCTGCAAGGCCTGAAGCCCATGCTTGAGGCCTAACAAAAAAGTTTTAGGTGAGGTGAATTTACAAAAAAGTGCTGTTAACTAAATACAAGTATACCTTGTTTAAATCTCAAGAATGCACCCTAATGCCTTCACTGGCTATTGCCTTGTATTCTTCACCTCATTCCGTTTGGAAACCCATGCATTTTCTTCTCCAGAAATGATTAACTACTTAAATATAATGCTGTTGTGTTCTGTTCTGTTGACTGTCAGTATAATCTATTGTAGCTTTTGACAAGTTTTCAAGAGAGCCTCGCTTTGGGTATTACACGTCCAAATGGATCCAATCAATATCTAAGTTGCTGAAGTGATAAGGGAACATAGAAACTTGTTTGTGAATAAACATGATAATTAATGACAATCAATGGGACAGTTCAGTCAAGTAGTGTTGAGAGTATAGCTTTTACTAATAAGCATTTGTCAAACTGTATTGCTCAGCAAACTAGCTTGCTTTAGGAAGTTATCAGCAACCCAGTTATAACAAGACCACTGACAAAAGAAAGCAAACATAAAATATAGCTTTCCAGCAATGCCAGAAAATGGTGTCTGCTTCAAAGACATAACTATAGGACCATTAATACATGTCCGTCCTTCAAATATAACACTCATCAGCTCGGGAAAGAAATAAAAAATGGAAAAAAAAAAAAAAAACAAAAACCTTTTGCCTTTCTCTTTTTTGTCATCCAAAACAATCTAAACACCAGTTTTATAGGTTTTATAGCCCACACAGTTTAGAATTACATAATACTACTTTGAAATAAAGCTGATACAGAAAAAACTGCATGTGATGAAATGAATTGATTCCAATTTGGTTTAATTAGAAATCAGTAAAACACTGAAGTGAAATTATGTAGGAATTACTTACTTTTTCCATAATCAAAGATACCATTATATCTTTATAAATTTTTTTTTCTAATAGATATTTACGATCAAGATAAATTCCAGATTTTAATCCAAGTCCTCTTTTGAAAAAGTCTTTTTAGGTTTGTGAGAAATACGCTCGCCCAGCCCATAAAACAAATGGACAATGAGACCAGGCATGTAGCGAAAATGCACCCATCGCTTTTCTTTGTTCTTGGAGGTATCTGTAAAGGACTGAGGAAGTCCCTAGGGCTCTGTGCTGTCATCTGCTCACTTGTGTACCCTCGCTCCTTCTTTGTTATTCTGTTTACTTAGAGACTCCCTGATTCATCTGCTGTCTGGCCTTTAATAATTATCCACTGTGGCTTAGCCAGGTTTGAGAGTCACTTGCTACCTTGCTTCTCACAGGTTTGTAACTTTTTCCAGTACTTTTTAAATTCTCTTATTTATTACTTCAAAGAACAGTTTGTTTTTCACATCTCTATGTTAGCACAGAATTTTAAATTGAATATTTGATTTAGTAAAATGCATCTGCACTAATATTAGACATTAAGAAAAAACTCTCTGAGTTTTTAAATTTTAACTTTTTAAATTTCTTACAAAGTCAAAGCAGTGACTGACAATTGCTATTCTAATTATTCAAGTCAGTAAAGGATTTTTTAACTGTCTTTTTTGTCTCTCTAAAAAGTAGTATTTTTCATACAAAATGACCATTTAGGACTTGGCTATTGTGAATAGTGCTGCTATGAATATAAGGGTGCATAGGTTCTTTTGAATTTGTGTTTTAGGATCCTTCAGGTATAATCCAAGTAGTGGAATTGCTGGATCAAAAGGCAATTCCATTTTTAGTTTTTTGAGGAAATTCCATACTGTTTTCCACAGTGGCTGCACCAGTCTTCATTCCCACCAACAGTGCACCAGGGTTCCTTTTTCTCCACATCCTTGCCAGCATTTGTTTGTTTTTTAATGATGGCCATTCTGACTCATGTGAGGTGTTATCTCAGAGCCTAAGTGCCCATCAGTGGATAAGTGGATCAAAAAACTGTGGTACATTTACACAACAAAACACTATGCGGCAGAAAGAAAGAAGGAACTCCTACATTTTGAGACAACATGGTTGGAACTGGAGAATATTGTGCTGAATGAAATAAGCCAGGTGGTGCCCTGGCTGATAGCACAGTGGATAAGGCGCCAGCCTGTGAACTCAAAGGTCGCAGGTTCGATTCCCCAGCCAGGGCACATAACCAGGTTGCAAACCAGGTCGCAAACCAGGTCTCCAGTCAGGTCTGTGGCTGGAGAAGGTGAAACACAACCATACATTGATGTCTATCTCCCTCTCTGCCTCTCTCCCTTCCCCTCTTTCTAAAAATAATGAAATAAAATCTTAAAAAAAAAAAAAAAAAAGGCCAGATGGTGAAAGACAAATACCATATGATCTCACCTAAATATAGGAACCCAATAAACAAAACAAATAAATAAGCAAGACAGAACCAGAGTCATGGAAACAAGGAATGGACTGATAGTGACTAGAGGGGAGGGGGAAGAGAGGGAAGGGGGGAAACAAGGGAAAGGATCTAGTCAAGGAACTAGTAGAAATGACCCGTAGAAATGGACATGATGGGGGAGGACTGACTATGGGAGAAGGGCAGCAGTGGGCGGGTCAGGGTGAGCAATAGGGAAAAATAGGACAATTGTAATAGAATAATTAAAACACATTTTGAAAAAAATAACAACAGAGTCCTGGCTGGTGGCACAGTGGATAAGGCGCCAGCCTGTGAATACAAAGGTCACTGGTTCGATTCCCAGCCAGGGCACATAATCAGGTTGCAAGCCAGGTCTCCAGCCAGATCCATAGCTGGAGGCAGGTGAAAGGCAACCATACATTGGTGTTTTCTCCCTCTCTGCTTCCCTCCCTTCCTCTCTCTCTAAAAATAATAAATATAATCTTTTCTAAAAGTTAAAAAAACAACAACAAAAAGAAAATTGTAACACAAGAAAAAGATGATCATTTAGTTATTATGTTTAAATGGTCTAATATGAGGTTATCCAGAAGGTAACCAGCCATGTAATATAAAAAAAGAGAAACATTTAGTGAAGAAGATACAAAAAACATTGTACATAGAACAAGGACACAGAAAACCTCAGTTCTCTTCAAAGTAGGCACCTTGGGACCTCACACAGTTCTCCCAATTGCCATCAGCTGTCCAACAGGTCTGGTGAGAGTGAGGGGAAAAACGACAAGGCCATGATTTTAAAAGATTTATTTGGCCAGCTGTACAAGCAGGCTGAGACCTGGAAGGCAGGAAAGTGTCAGCAGCGAACAAAAGGAAGGCAGGGGTTTTTAAAGAGCATAAGAGGGAGAGGGAGTTGAAGAGACCCTCTGTCTCTGACTTGGGGGAGTTGGCTCTGAGAACAGAGGGGCTCACTACAGAGGGGAGTTACCAGGTCCTCACAGGCAGGCTACCATATCCTTGAAGGACACAGGCCTGGCTGCAGGCTGAGACATCTTAGAACACAGGCAGTTATTATTATCAGTTACTGAGGAGGCAGCAGATTTAATGAGGTTTGCTAAAATATATCGGTATTCCCAGAACTCAGGTCTTATGCCTAAGAGCCCCATCATATTTTCCTGAATCTCATCAAATGGTCTCAAATCTCTTCCTTTTCAAAGGTTATTTTAGTTTTGGGGAAAGTCAGAAGTCATAGGGTGCCAAATCTGGGCTGTATGGAGGGCTGAGTCACCTGAGTGATTTGATGTTTCACCAAAAATCTCTTCACAAGACATGATGCATGAACAGGCATGTTATTATAATGAAGCTGCCAATTGCGAGTTGCCAATATCTATGGCCTTCTGACTCATCCAAATACTTTCTAAGGAATGTTCAAGTTTACTGCAAAATTTGATGCAGATTCATTGCTCTACTCACTCAGTCATTTTAATACAACAACCACACCGTACACATGCACACTCAACCAGAGTCTACTATCCCCACTGACTAGCACAGCGAAGACGTCATTATTCACACATGCTCATTCTAGTCCACTTTTCTTGGCTGCCAGGTTACACTGATGTCATAAAAACCATTCTCATTATATTAACATGGCTGGGGTTTTTCTGGACAGGCATATTATACTATATATAATAACCGTGGTCTCAAGACCAAAACTTGGAACACAAATTCCAGCCACAAGATAAAATATTGGCTAATGCTCAGACCATTTACATGCAAAATATTTTGCAGGCTTATAATAACACATAGAGGGGGTTGATAATGTTATCCCACCTTGAAATAAAACTCAGGGAAGATAAGTAACCTATTAAAAAATTAAAAATAAATGTTAACTTTTATAGCATTATCTATAGGTAATTATAAGGTTCAAGGGAAAATAACACTCATCCTTGGCCAGATTTTAAGTCCTTGGGGAAGTTAGTATTTGTCAATATCAATATCAATATCAATGAAGCGATTACTAGAGAAACTGTTTTATATTTTCAGGCAAATGGCTTCCTCCTATAAGATAAAGATATGAGTCACCTGCAGTCAGGCTCACAAGAAAAAAAAGGAAAGAAAAGGTTAGCACAAGCATGCCCGATTTCTCTTTTCAAAGTCACCATTCAGATATATCTTCCCACAGCTTTCGGTTATACTCTGTTGGCCAGCCAAGCAAAGCCAGGAGTCTCACATCCATGGGGCACATCACAGGAAGGAAACAACAGGAATGAGGAAGCACTGTGCAAAGCTTTTACGTGCATCCTCCCCCATACTCCTCATCAAACTCCCTGGGGTACTACTCATATCTCATTTATAAATTAGAAAAATAAATTTTTGAGAATAAATTATTTGTCCTCAGTCACACTGCTGGTAAATAATGAAGCTGGACCTTCAGTCTGGTGTCCAAAGTGTTATCTAAAGGCTGAAAATTTAAGGGATGTCAGTAAGCAGCCTCCAAGGAGGCATCCACTCATTCACACAACTAGTTCGTGTATGTAATCATTAGTATGGGTTGAGTAGACATGGATATCAAAATAAATTCTTCCATACGTGAATATTCTACATATGGGTACTAGCATTGTTGTGGGGCTACCCAGCAGAACAGAGGGAGCTGGATGAAATGCACTAGCCAGAAAACAGCAACAGCAGCAGCAGACCCTCGGCCAGTTTCACAATAACCCTCTATCAGTGAGCTGCCACGTCATAGGGAGCTGAAGGAACACGGTTTCAAACCTGCCACTAACTAAACTATTCTTAGATCAAAGATTTTATTTTAATAAAATACCCAAGCCTGGAAATAAAATACCCAAACCTGGAAATAAAGGGAAAAGATGACATCCTTTTAATGTCATTAAGGAGAGGGCAGAATATGTCACCTCAAAATATGCCACTTTGGCATAGATTATAGTAAATTAAAGTTATTTAAGAAACAGCCAACGTAAGAAGGATGTTGTGACCTTTCTTTGTCCAGATGATAACACCAAATAAATCTCTGATATGAAAGGCACCCTCCCGGTGTCAGGAGTATAGAAAGCATCCTTATAACCAGGCATAGGAAATTGAGAGTTAAGAAGTTTATATAAACAAAACTTGTTACTTCACTGATTTACTTCCTCAAGCCCACACTCCTTTGTCTAATCAATTCTTTACAAATTTATTGTTTTCTTGTTAAAAGGTATAAAAGCTACCTGTTTTGGTCAAATTTTTGAGTCTCATATTTTTATGGGGCTTTGTACATATGAAATTTTGTTTTACCCTATTAATCTGCTTTGTGTCAAATTAATTAGACCAGCCAAAGACCCTAGAAGGGAAATAGGGAATTGTTTTCTGCACCTACCCAGCAGATTTGCATAAAGGTTAGCTCTCCTTTTGGCTTCCAATTACTATCAACTGCAGCTCATACTTTGAAAAGTAAATTTAAATTCACAGAATTCAAAATAATTTTTATCCAAAGTAAAGAAAATAATGTTGGCTTATTAGAAAAGATTTCCCAAATACTGCAGCCTTGTCCTACAGGCTTGTATGACATTTATCAGTTTTGTATCTATTTTTCAATCTTATTTCAATACTCTAATTTCATTAATTTATTCACTTTAACTTCTTGATTCCTCCTTTGAACTAGGTTTAAAATACTGCTAGTTTTCTTACTAATAAGTTATTTTTTCATCTTTAATAGCCATTCATATCTATATGAAACATGCATTTTAACTTTTAGAAAATTATACATTGACATTATTTAACTCTCTGAGTCTCATTTTCTTCATTTGTCAAGTAGGAATAATATTAACTTACCCAGATTCTCTGGAATCATTAAATGAGAGAAGCCCCTTATCCTCTTGTAGGTGCCCATTAGTTTTTATACAAGTTAAAATATTAACAGCAATAATTATAAATGTGGTGGTAGTAGTTACTATTGCTTTTGTTATTTTTCCAGTGCAAATTATAACCAATCTATCAAAAATGTGTATATTGAACTTAATATAGAGATTGAACTTAAATTCCATGATATTTAAGGCAAGGCTTTCAAGACATCTATCGTAAAAAATCATTAAAAAAAAAAATTACTCCATGTTTGGAAAATTTATAAAATACAATAAAAATAGCCTTGGCCTGTGTGGCTCAGTCAGTTGGGTGTCATCCTACAAACTGAAAGGTCACTTACTTGCTTCCTGGTCAGGGCACACGTCTGGGCTGCAGGTTCAGCCCCCAGTCAGGGTGTGGGGTGCATAGAGGAAGGCAGCCAACTAATGTTTCTCTCATATCAGTGTTTCTCTCCCTCTCTTTTCTCTTCTCTTCCCCTCTCTAAAAATAAAATACATAGAAAAGTTTTAAATATAATAAAAATAATTATTAGGAAAATGAAATAAAAAGTTATACAAACACATGTTCCATTCAAAAAAACTATTATACTGATTAGAAATAAAACCACTAAGAGTTTGCTAAATACCTATAAATGTTTGCTCTTAACTTCATAACTTATCTGCTATAGTCCAGTAGCTTGGGGATTAGCAATGATTCACAAGTGTACTTCAATAGAAAATGATGTAAGATTCACTATGTGAGAAATACCCTCACCTGTCCAAAACTCAAGAAATAGACTCAGAGACAAAAAGTACAGTGAAAGCAAGGCTTTAATGGTGATCTTACAAGATTGGGTATTTGTTTCCCTTCTGGCTGCTCATTTGACTATAACATTCCACCCCTCAAGTAATAAGGACTCAAATGTTTGGGGACTTTACACTTATACGTGCAAAAGTTAGGGTGGCTGAAGTCCGGGTGACCAGCACCTGTGTTTCAGAGGCCAGGTGGGGAGGGGAGGGGGAAAAGGAAAGTATAGGAGAGAGGAGTGTCAGGGCAAGCCTTGCTCAGCAAAAGCACGCCTAGAGATCACTGTGGAATCAAGCCATGAGTTTATTGGGGGAAGGAAAATGGGGAACAGGGTAAATGGGAAGCGGCAAGGGAAGAGACTTCTAGAGAAGTCATCTTCGACTTAACATCACCAGGTTGGGTTTTTCTCATTTACCCAGGTATACTTCAAAGGAAAATTAGTTCAGTAACCAAAATCCATTAATCAAGAAGAGCTAAGTGAGATTATTTATTGGGCCATTTGCTTTATTATCACCTCACCAGGGACCTCCAGACAAGCTAACTTCATTAACTCATTCCCAAGAGTTTCCCAACTGGTTCCATTATCACATTCCAGCCAGGCTAGATATATAAACATTGACTGTTACAGTGTTAACTAAAGTCCAGCTACAATTAAAGTCCAAAGTTATGTGCAGCCTCCATGTTAGCTGACCCTGCATCCTGACAGAGGAGAGAGGAGAGAGCAAGTCCTTTGTTCTAAGAGTTTATATAGTTGGTGGGATGGTGATGAAGAAGTTACATTTTGGTTGGCGGATAACAGTGGTGCCAGGTTTCCCAGGGAGATAAGGTGATTATTAACCAGACCTAGGTAAGGGTGGGAGTCTTTTAGCCCGAATCCTTATTTTGCTCTCAACTATTTGTTAATTTTGCGTACATGACGGGAGGCAAGCAGTTAACTGAAATTGTTTAAGGGGCTTTTCTTTGGGCACTGTAGTCCCTGTCCCCTTCCGGCACTTGGGATGGATACACACTCTCACGGTTTTCCTTTCCCAGCTGGTGGAGATGACACGCACAGACTTTCAAGGGCCCCCCATCCTGCACTATCACAGTTGGCTTGTGTTGTTCAGAATGCCTGGCAGCCTTATCGGGCCAGGCTCACTACCACTAGGTCAGCGGCTGAGACATGTCTCCCTTTGCTTTTAGCCTTCCGTCAATAAATAGGCTGTTCTACCCTGGAAATAAACCACTAATATTTCTATTCCTTATGACTGGATGATAATAAAGTCGTATTCCTTAATAAAAAAAGATCAGTTTTATGGCATTAACATCAGTCTGCAACAGACACTAAGATAATAGGCTAGCACCATTATATTGTCCTTGAATGTCAATACTGGCAGAGATAGCCCCTGGAGAAGCCTATGATAAGTGAAAATTAAATTATATATCAGCAGCAACATAAAAATTTGTGTGTTTGAAACTAAAAGTAAAAAGGAAGATGGTTTTCAAACTTCAGAGTAAAGATAAATGAATGGTGTACTATGAGGTCCTGCAGCACCTCTTCACCTGGAGGATTAAGCCTCTAAGACTATAGATTTCTGACAATCTAAACTTTAAATGTTTCCTCTTTTATATTCTCCTTTAACTTTGAATCTCAAAAGGAGATTAATCTGGAGCCAATTTCTGTTTGCCTTGCTTTCTTTGTCATGCAAATGTCATGCTGGTCTGCTTTGCCTTTTCTTAATTAAGGGTAGAAGAGCAAATCTTTCTACTTTCCAAGGCTCCCAGCTTGTCCTTCATTTCTGTTCCTTTCTTTCTTAGGAAAAACATGTCTTCTTTTGGGCAGGGTTTTTAGTTGTTCTAATAGTCAACAGCCTTTAAACTGCAGTCATATCATGGTTTTGTGAAAAGAGCAGAGTTTTTGCTCCTTGACCTAGAAGGTAACTTGGAATCTTAATATGAAGCTCTTTGGCCAAGGTAGTTAAGCAGACTGTCAATGGGCCTCTATTACCTGAACTCTCCAGGAGAAACAAGATTGAAAATTATATTCTATAATTAGGTGACTCCTAACTCTATTTTTATACTAGGCATCAAACAAAGGAAACCATAATCTTTTAGAGGTGACATTGGAAGCTGAGTTCCCTAAGTCATAACCAAGGCTAATTGTATTACAATAGAGAAGGAAAATACAGTGTTAGGGCAGCCTTGCTGTGAGAGATCACTTGGAGACCAATGTGGGAGTAGGCAACAAGTTTATCATGGATGAAGGGGGAAAGGAGACCAGGATGGGAACTGGTAACAAGTTCTTTGGGGGTTGAGGGGAAAGAGCTGCTCCAGGACCAGCTTGAGGGCTCATTGAGCAGGGGAATGTAGACTCCTGCCCTCGTGGGCCTGTGGGCATCCAGCAGAGGACTTCTGTCAGCAGTTTTTAAGCTTGCAAGCTGTAGGGATGTGGCATCAGGTGCCTGATTAGGGCCTTTACTGTCAACATAAGTGTTTTTCTCCAGCAGATTCTGGCACATCCTGTAGTTCTGACCAGGTTCATTAGCACATTCCACCCTGACTTCCTCTATACTCGGACACACAGTATTTTATCTTTTAGTGGAAAGTACTCATAGATTAAAAAAAAAAACAAAAAACAACTTTCTTGTAATGAGTTAAAATTGATCCCCAGCTACCTCAATCCCTGCCAATTGATACAATAGGGTATACAGATCTCCACAGTCCATGGTTTAAGGGATGGGAGGAGATAATGCAGATTTTAAGGTACTTTGCATATTGATGGCAAGTTGGCAGCTACTAAATAGTTGTGCTACCGCCCCAGAGGCAAAAGGTCTAGTGACTTGCAGGATATATCCTGACCCCAGGGGTGTCAAAGGCCCTCCTTGGAAGCCCCTGACAAGGGAACTCTTGCCCTAACTAAAAAATGAAAGTTGAAAGAATGGAAGCAATACAGGAAACTGGTAAATGTAACTCATTGTGGGGAGAGTCAGAGATGAGGTCACATAAAAAACTCTGGGTCGGGATTTAAAAGGGCAGGCAGCCTTGAGAAGAAGCTTGAGGGATGCGTGTAATGAGGTAGGAGGATTAGTAGCAGCCCTGTGGGAGACAGGAAGTGGCTATGCAATTTGTAATCAGGATGCGGCCAGCTGGCCTTCCTAGTAAGAAAGCAGGCACCTGGTCTTACTAGTAAGAAAGCAGGCACGCTGCTGTGTTGCTGCTGTGTTGATCGTGCCCCCTCCAGCTGACTCCGAAGCCACCCAAGATGACTGACTACCTTGCAGACCTGGACTCACATCTGAACTCTTGGCACCTGGGACTCACATCTGAACTCTTGGCACTTGGGACTTGGGACGTATGAAAAGGACACCCTCTTAGGACTTGTGCCTTTCCTAGACTTCACCATGATCCAGTGTGACACGGCACATGCTTTCCTGGACTCTCTTATGGAGGCTGAAGACAACACACCCCAGATCCTGAAGGAATGAGCTGACAGATACAGGATGGGAACTATTGGGTTTGGTTTTGGTTCATAGCTTTTGGGGAGCACGGGAAGTGATGAGGCTCATGGGAGAACAGAGCTCTGAGCAGAAGTGCTCCCAGTTCTCCCCTCCCAAGGTATGAATATTGTAAATAAAGACCTGTTTTTATCAATGTTAATTATTAGGTCATACACCAAGGTGCCATGTGAATGAGCCCCTGTTTGCTCGGTAACAATTAGCCATAAATAATCTAATTCCTTTGGAAGTAAGTTCCAGTGCTGCATCCATTGTCCTGTATCATTAAGTCATTTTCTTACTGCAGATAATCATTCACTTCTCTGTATCTCTTTATTAATAACAGAAGTGTGATTCAAAACAATCTTGACAGGTCTGCCTATAATGCCAGAAATGAAGGAGATGCAATTTAATTAAGAACAATGTAAATTCTTAGGATGGGGTACTGCAAACAAAGTTTGTTCAACTTAGGACAGGAAACACATCTTAAATTTTCCTTATGAATGTTCATTTATTATAGACAATAAATGGCATAGTAAATCATAGCTACTTTCAAATACTTAACCATGTATTTCAGAATAGATTTTAGCTCAGATACAAGGAATTTCTTTTTTTCTTAACAATATTTAAGCTGTTCCATTTTATAGTTGGAAGACTCCTACAGGTCATTTAATCATTCCAACCTTCAGGGTATCTATAAAATAGTGTTGAAAACAAAAATTCAATTGAGTAAATCTGAAGATCTAATTGGCATTATTGAGTGATTCCTAAGGGCAACCTCCCAAGTAGAGAGAAGTCCTGAGAAGCTTTATAATATGAAAGGCTTTCATAGGCATACATTTAGTGAGACAAAAAGGTTATGAGCAAAAGAAAAGAAAATTGTTTCAGGCAAGGTTCCCTTTCTCAGGGGAAGCAGTGCTGGTGGGGGTTCTTATCAGGCAGATTTCTTAAGCTTCCTTTGGGGGTTGGATAGAGCCCTTGTGACAGATGACCTCATTGGTACTGACCAGAAAATTTCAGACTGACCAATTAAGATAATATTTCTGGGGAGGTTGAAACTGGAATTAGGTCAGTTTAACTGTTTAGGTTATATGCTACAGGCATTAGACTAAGTAACTCCATTTTCCTTCTGTGGTTATCCCTTTAACAAAAGAAAAGTCTATTTAAATTTCAAATAGATATTTTGAAAGGGACTAGGATGAAGGCAGAGCTTTGAGGCAGATCTCAAGAGACTTCTACCCTTGATAAGATGGCTTTATTTATTTATTTTTTATTTGTTCATTCAGGAAGTTTTAGAATGATCTAAATATATTTTACTTTGCCTGAATTTCTTCAACTTTGCCCCCAAAAATAATAAAAGAGATGTAGGCAAATAAGTTTTATGAGTCAATGGAGAAGACTCCTATAATTTTCTCTATTATCAACACCAATTCTTTCTCACCTAAGTCCATTCTCTTTTTTCCCCATGCAACAGTCTTCTGAACAGAGGAAGCAGCCATAAATCAAGTTAAAACAACACTACTTTCATTCTATTTTATGTTATAATTTTACCATCTGTAGCAGACAATAGGCCTCTTTCTTTTTTCTAATGTCCACTTGATTTAGGCCATAATTAAGGCTTTGTTTTTGTTGCTACACTTCCTTCACTTCTATGTGTATTCTTAAGAGTATATAAAATATTTTCTTATTTTGCAACCAATTTTATCTCCAGTTAATCCTATGATGTAAGCAGACTGTTTTATAGAAAACAGTCCTATTTTATAAAAGAGGGGAATCATAACACACCATCACAGGCAACTGCAGATCACATTTATTCATTACCTCATTTAAGTTCATTGTTCTTTCCATACATTAAGCTAGCAAATTGTAGGTCCATGAGCCAAATCCAACCTGCAGTGTATTTACTGGTCAGTGAACTAAAAACAGGTTTTCACATTTTTTAAGGTTATATATATAATTTAACCTTTGGCCTACAAAGTCTAAAATATTTCCTATCTGACCCCATAATTAAATGTTTACAAATGCTCTGCTCTATATCATTAACTCTAGGAGAGAAGGCTCTTCAAAATAAATACTGATGACAGCTCAAGAAACATGAGTTAGTATTAACTTTTTAAAATGAGGACAACTAATAAAATTTTTTTTTAAATGAAAAGGTGAGTAAACCACTAAAAGTCAAAGACTGAACAGAGGCGGAAACCACACACACACACATGCACGCACACACACACACATAGATGTAAACAGTAAATTAGAAAAGACTGGAGAAACTTAAAGTGTGTAGAAGAGAAAATTACAGACACTAAATGGTGTCACTTGTCCTAAAGCCTATGAATAATACCAAACCTAGATTTAATACCTTACCTGATTTCTGTGTCTCTCCCGCATACAAAAAAAGAGGCAATCTACATAATAAACACCTTGCCATTTTCTTCCTTTCTTGTAACTAAGATGTCCTGGTCTAAAACCAATTTTGTTTTGTTAATACCTCCCTTGCCCCACCCTTTTCCCTATAAAATCTTTCCCTTGTACAATACGTCAAGCTTTTCTAGTTGCTAGCCTGGATGCTGTCCAATTCATGAACTGCTTAATAAAAACCAATTAGACCTTCAAATGTACTCAGATTTTTTTAACAAATGAAAAAGGGAGATTTTGTTCCTTAAAAACTTTTTTAGAATATGTTTGTTTCATCAATTACCTTTATAAATTTGGGTTGCAATTTTCTCAAGGAAAAAATGGAATATCTTTGAGCTCGAATTTCATATGATCCTCAGCCTGTGAGCACTCAATAAAATCCACTTGCATTTATTTGAAAGGGACAGGCTAGGCTCAAGACAATATTTGGTCCAGAGGGTATTTGCCTTGAGTTACATGAGAGAACAGGACAGGAGACAGTGTGAATGCAGGTTGTGGTATAAGTCATAGAGGAATGAATGCACAAGCAATTCCTCACCAATTTCAAAAAGTGCCCAAGAAGCTGATATTGTGGGCTTATATTTATTTAGGGCAGAAGGGAATCTTCCTTTTTTTAACTGAGTGAAATGCCTGGCCTCTCTGGCTCCATGTTATTCAAACCTACTTTGTTCCCATGGCCTTCAAGTTAATAGCTTCTGCTTAGTCTTGCATGAAGACATGCTAATCATTAGGGGAATTTTGCCTCTTACTAGAAAGTATCTCTCTGAGACAATAGGAAAGTATGTAAAAAGTAACAATTATTTATCAAAAATTTACAGGAACCTCCTGACCAAACTCACATCAATTAGAGTCAATAGACTAAGAAAAATAGATTTCACAATCTTCCTTGGACCCCTGCTGGTACCCAGATATCTGCAAATGTCAATCACAACTTGCCCCTTCTTAGTGTAATGGGGTGCAGCATGCAACCCGAATGATCCTTGACTGGGGGAAGGGAAAAATGGATGGTACAGAATTTAAGATATGTTGCATGACAATGGCAAGTTAATAGCCATGATTTTCATGCGTGTTAAAATCTCCCATTATGAGTATGTTGTTATTGATATCTTTCTTGAAGTTCTCCAAAATTTCCCTCATATATTTGGGTGTTCCTATGTTGGGTGCATATATGTTTACAAAGGTTATATCTTCTTGATATATTGTTCCCTCAAGTATTATGAAGTGTCCTCCTGTGTCTCTTCTTATGGCCTTTGTTGTGAAATATCTTCTGTCTGACATAAGTATTGCTACCCCAGGTTTTTTTCATGCCTGTTTGCTTGGGATATATATATATATATATCTTCACTTTCACTCTGTATAGGTCTTTTGTTCTGAGGCTAGTCTCTTGTAGACAGCATATATGCAGGTCATATTTTCTTATCCATTCAGCTACCCAATGTCTTTTGACTGGAGCACTTAATCCATTTACCTTTAAGGTTATTATTGGTAGGTACTTATTCATTGTCATTTTTACCTTTGTACTTGTATTCCTCTCTTCTTTCCTTCATCTTCTTAAAGTAGTCCTTTTAGCATTTCTTGCAATGCTAGTTTGGGAGAAATGTATTTTTTTATTTTTTTATTTTTTTATTTTTTTTTAGTCCTTTTTTTGTCTTATTTCACCTTCAGTTTTAAATGAGAACCTTCCTGGATAGGGTAGTCTTTGTAGCGGGCCTTTGCTTTTCATTACTTGGAATATTTCTTGCCATTCCCTTCTGGCTTGTGTTATTTCTGTTGAGTAATCAGGTGATAGCCTTATTGGAGCTCCATTGTATGTAACTAGCTGTTTCTCCCTTGTTGCCTTTAACATTCTCTTTGTTTTTAAATTTAGCCATTTTAATTGTGATGTGTCTTAGGTTGGGCCTCTTTGGGTTCATATTGATTGGGAACCTCTGTATTTGCTGGACTTGTGTGACTTTTTCTCTCATGAAGTTAGAGAACTTTTCTGTCATTACTTTATCAAACAGGTTTTCTATCCCTTGCTCTTCTTTTTCTCCCTCTGGTATCCCTATTATATATTATATGGGTATTATTATGTCCATGTTGTCCTGTAGCTCACTTAATCCTCTTTCATTCTTTCTGAGTCATTTTTACTTTTATTGCTCTGCCTGGGAGTTTTTTCTATCTTGCTTCCCAGCTTGCTAATTCAACCCTCTGCTTCATCTAGCCAATTTTTAATTCTTTCTAATTAGTCTTCATTTCAGATACTGTATTCCTCATTTCCTTCTGGCTCTTATTGATAGTTATATGTCATTTTTCATGCTGGTATAGGTTGCAGTAAGATCTTTGTAGTTTTCCAGGAATTCTTTATAGTTCTCACTGACCTCATTGAGCATCCTTATAATCATTATTTTGAACTCAATGTTTGATAGTTTGCTTGCCTCTATTTCATTTAGCACTCTTTCTGGGGATTCCTCATTTCCTTTTAATTGAGGGTTGTGTTTTTGGTCTCCCCATTTTAGGTGTCCCTTCTTGTTTGTTTCTGATTCTTAGATTAATCTGCATTAACTCCCTGTTGTTGTGGTGTGACTTTCTGTGGTAGGAGACCTGTGGAACTTAGTGGTTCAATCTTTTTGATTTCCTGAAATTGATGTTCTTAGCATGCTTTCTATACCATTAATGTGGGCTCTCTGGTTGTAATTGGTTTTTAGTTATTGGGTAATTCTTTGGTGGGTCCTCCCCTCTAGCTGGCTGAGTGAGAGTCACTCTGCCTACCATGTCTTGTATGTTGCTGTAAGGTGCTGCTAGAACAAAACTAAACAGCCCAGGAAACAAACCTACCAATAGAAATAATCCCCACCCACAATCACACTATCAATAGCAAATGAGTCAGAGATTGAGACTATTATAAGAAAGGAAAAATGAAATCCCTGGCTCGTGGCACAGTGGATAAGGCACCAGCCTGAGAACCCAAAGGTCACTGGTTTGATTCCCAGCCAGAGCACATAACCAGGTTGCAAGCCAAGTTTCCAGCCAGGTCCTTAGCTGGAGGCAGGTGAAAGACAACCATACATTGATGTCTCTCTCCCTCTCTGCCTCTCTCCCTTCCCCTTTCTCTAAAAATAATAAATAAAATCTTTTTTAAAAAAAAAAAAAAAGGAAAAATGAATACACGATGAATAGCTGAAAGGAAAATAATTTTGAGAGTGTAAAGGGAGAAGCAATTATAAAA
This sequence comes from Noctilio leporinus, assembly GCA_004026585.1. Lineage (NCBI taxonomy): Eukaryota > Metazoa > Chordata > Mammalia > Chiroptera > Noctilionidae > Noctilio > Noctilio leporinus. The sequence goes on along the minus strand of PVIW01003134.1, from coordinate 64,142 downwards.
TTTGGGAATAGGAACAAGGCAAAGAGAGAAACAAAATAAAACTTACATCATAAATAAAGAAGAAAGGGAAAAAGGCAGAATGGAGTAAGAGAAGGGAAGCATATAATATTAGGTTTAGCCCTTGCTGGTGGCACAGTGGATAAGGCATTGGCCTGCAAACCCAAAGGTCGCTGGTTTGATTCTCCTGCCAGGGCACATAATCAGGTTGCACGCCAGGTCTCCAGCCAGATCCATAGCTGGAGGCCGGTGAAAGGCAACCATACATTGATGTCTCTCTTCCTCTCTGCCTCTTTCCCTACCCCGGTCTCTAAAACAATATAATAAATAAAATCTTTAAAAACAGAAATTTTAAACATGTAGTGAGACGGAGAGAAAGAAATAGGAACCAAATTGGAGAAAATGATCCACCACAGCACTATCAACAAAAATGAGCAAAGATTATTGTAGTTGTAATGGGAATAAGCAGGAAAGGGGAAAGAAAAGCTTAAGAGATCTCTAGGGGAAAGTGCCGTGATTTTGAGAGGATAGAGAGAGGAAGAATACTAAGAGTGAGGAATGAAAACCAGGCTAAGACAAGGAACAACTGAAATTTAAAATGCAAAAAAGAAAGGGCAAGAGGAAGGCAAAATGGAGTAGTACAGGGGAATGTTAAAATTTGATATATGGAATACAAAAATAGTGAAGATCTAGAAATAAAGTTGAAGAAATGGAACAACAACCACCATATTCACAACCAATGAGCAAAGACTGATAAAGTTGGAGAGAGAATATGAGTATTTTAAGAAGGGAAAAACGACTGAGCTGACTAATGAAAAGAAAAATGGTTTGGAGAGCCTAGAGTGGGAAGAAATAGTAAAAGTACAGAATGAAAACAAATCATGGCAAGAGAGAAGATAGAATTTAAAACAAAAGTAAGACTGTAAGATCAGATGATAAAGTGGAGTAACAGAAGGGAGGAGCAAAATGTGAAATTTGAAATAAACTATAATATAAAAAGTAGTTACATAATATATACCAACTTGAAAGATAAAAAATTATGTTAAAAAGCTATGCAGGAGAGAAAATAACACAAACAACGGAGTCCATGATGGAATTCACCTTAGTAGCATCTAGTGTTTACCACTGTCTTCTTTCTGAATCCACCTCTGTAATGTCAGATGGTGTTCCAGTCTTGCCCTAGACAACCTGTTTGAGACTCCCATTGACCCACAGGCTGTGGCTGTCTCCTTCAGTTGTTCATCTAGTCAATCTGTCATCAGCAGTAAGGCTGAAGCACCATGGGCCACAATAGAGTAATTACCGCAGGTGGGGCTACTACTTCCCCTCAGGCTAATGCCATTTGGAGGGGAGTGGTTTGCCTGAGCAAGGTGGCTCCCACAGGGGTCCTGGCAGCTGCTCCCTCAGTTCTCTCCCCAAAGTCACTGTCCCCAGACACTTCCCCAGTGTCTCTAGCCTATTCTGCTTCTCTTTTGTGAGAGCCCAGGGTAAGTGGTTGCAAACAAAATTTTGTATTGGCCCTTGAAATGGCTCTCTGTGATTCCAGCCGTTTCTCCCTGGCAGATAGAAATCCCGTTGCTTTCCACAGATGGATATTCTCTGGATTCCTTTCTTGGCTTTGGTGCTATAGGCTAGGGAGCCTAGCTTGTAGTTCAGACCCCACACTTTTCAGGGGGAACTTCCAGCTGCTGAAATATCCCTGTCATTTCAGCTGCCACCCATGGGAGCCCAGCCAGCCCTCTTGCATCTCCTTTGCACTTCAGACTAGTCACATGGTGGTGAAGTTGTCTATTCTGTCTGTCCTTGGTTATAAAGCTTATTTACAACTATTGTTTAGTTGATTATTCAGGATGATTTCTCCCTAACTCAGTAGCAATTCCTGATTGGTCCTGGGAGGAGGTCCGTGCAGCCTTCTCTTACTCTTCCACCACCTTAGACCTCAGTATTCTTCTCTTTTCAAAAAAGCAATACTCTTTGCAGGAACAGACATGCCTTGTACATAAGAATGCATCTGAGAGCAGTGCACCTTGTGCCCCTTCGGGCAGAAACTATGTATTTCTCTGCATGTTTCCTATCTGTCAAGTTGGAGACAGAAAATAAGTCTTACAAAAGTACAAAATCAGGAAGTTTTCTAAATTTTCAGTTACTCTTCTGCTGAAGGCATGACCTATTTCAGTGCTGTCTTAAATTACTTAAGCAGTTGGAATAGATGGTATATGGGGTCCCTTTCTATATTGAAAGTATAATTCATGTTGTGATTCTAAGACTTTGCATACCATATACAGGATGGAAAAGAAGTAGGTTTATAGTTGTAAGTACATAAAACACAGTTTATTCTTGTACTGTTTATTATTATTATTGTACGATTTTTCTATACAAACAATTGTAAAACAACTTTTGCCCCATCTTATATTATCCTCCATCTATTAGATAAATATTATCTATTAGGATGCTTTCAGCCAAAAGTAAGGGAATGCTCAACTAAAATGTCTTAATAAATATTAAAATTTATTATGTCTGGTAAGAGGGAAGAGGCAATTGTCAGTGTTGGATAATTCAGCAAGTCAACCTACAGAAAGCACATCTTACCTTCTTTCTACCCTGAACCCCTCTTCCCCAAAAGGTGTTCTCACTCTTATGGCCATGAGCTATCTGCAGGTGCTCTAGGTCAGTATCACACAAAAGTATTTAAAGGCTGGAAAATACACACAAAATGCATCCCTTCTTGATGCTCCTCTTGAAGAGCGAAGGGTGCTTTTCTGGAGGTCCTAAACCCATATCTCTGCTTTAATTTTGATCAGAGGGATATCATATGTCTATTTTTAAGCCAGTTGCTGGAAGTGGGGATGGAATTACCAGAATTGGGCTAGAGTATGACTGAAGATTCAGCCCTTCATCCTCTAAGTCCTGGAAAATAGATGTTAGGAAGCTTTCCAGGTATTAGCAAAGAAATGAGAAGATTGATTGCTGGTTAGGCAACAGTATCTCCAATTGAATAGCATGTGATCCTAGAAAATAGGTATGGATGCTAACTAGACAATTCTCTACAAGATGTCTGGCTTTCAGAAATGGCAATACCAATAGTGGACTCACCTGGGTGGAGAAAGGGACATTAAAAACAAATACTGTGGTTCAGACCCTCTCACAGGAATTCTGATTCAGTGGCACTAGAGCATAGCCTGGGTATCAGAATTTTTAAAGCTGCCAGGTTATTCCAATCTGAGCAAAGTTGGAGGAGTGTTGCTCTAAAGCAATGCATCTCAAACTTTTATGTGCACAAAATCACCTGAGGATCTGGTTAACTGCCTGCAGAATGATTTAGTAGCATTTTAAACCATTTTTTTTGATGATGTTAATACTGCAGATCTATGGACCACACTTTGAATTGCAGGGTCATAGTATCATGAGTTCCCATAGCCCATGGTCCCATCACAGCAATTACCATAGTATATGTAGTTTGGCACATGTGTGACTGCTCAAATGGCCCTGAGTTTCTTACAAAGAACTAGAAAACTGCTTAGAATAGGTGTTTCATACTATCCATTGAATTCACATCATTGAATATTACAGAGAGCTTGTTCCTGAGCTGTACTATATGACAGTTGTACCACATTAAAAACTGTAACTTTGAGGCTCACAGATGAGAAATTATAGAATAGCCATATGGCTGATTCCATTTGACTGTCTGTGAGCTTTCAGTGAAGGACAATTGGCTAAGTTTAGAGACCGATGTTATTTGCAAGGCCAATGGAAGTTTTCATATACAGATCTTACCTTAGAAGACAAGCTGTCAAAAGTGATTAGGTGACAGGTAGCAGTTAAAGCCAAATCTGGATGCAAACAGCTGTCTCTTCTCCCTCAGGCACTTTTGCAGGAGATAACTTTTAAAACAATGTAATTGTTTGAAGGCATGGCCCCAGCCTGCATGGAAGCCAAGGGGAACAATGAAAAGCTATTTTGCATTAGGATGCTCATGATCATACTAGGGCAGCTCAAAAGAGCAAGGCTTGGCATTTAAGCACAAGGAGTTAGCTACTTTTTACATGAAAGCATTAAATTGTAGTCCACAGCACAGAGGAGCAAAGGAGAGTATAGCCATTAGAGATACCTGTGCCAGTGAATTAACCCCCTACACCAAAAATGGTAATTATCCAAAATAGCTAGCCCTGGTCATTGTGGCTCAGTGGATTGAGTGCTGGCCTGTGAACCAAAGGGTCATGGTTTGATTCCCAGTCAGGGCACATGCCTGGGTTGCAGGCCAGAGGCAACCACACATGGATGCTTCTCACTTTCTCCTTCTCCCCTCTTCTCTTCTCTCTAAAAAATGAATAAATAAAATCTTTAAAAAACAATAACTAAATGCTTGCCCCTTGCCTTTTTCGTGCTCATAGGAGTGCAGCATGAATTGCAGTTTACTACTCTTCTTATCATGGTGGCTGAAATCATGGCATCTAGAGAAAGATATATGTGACTTCAAATCCCAAACCAGCAATTTAATATGTGACTTTGGAAAGTCACCTCACCTCCTTCAATTTCAGTTTCCCACATGCAAGGTAGAGATAAAAGTGTTGCTATACTCACTACATTTTTAATAATTAAATAAGTCAACAAATGTAAAATTTTAATAATACTGGGCTAAGCATTATGAGTTCACTGCAAACACTCAGTAATAAATACCTCCATAATCTCAGTGTGGGTTAACATCACCACCTTCCATATAAGCTATCATAAACTACCTAAGTAGAAGTGATGGCTTCCTCCAAAGTCCTTTACTCCCATAATCACCTCTGCTGGTCATTGACGTGCATTACATACAGCTTGGTGTTGTATTTGTTCTGTACCTCTCTTGTTGGACTACAAACTTCCAGATGAGCAGGAACAATATTTTATGTAGCTTCGTATCACACAGCACTTGTCTTTAAATTTAATTTTATTGTTCTCCATCGGTCCCCTTTTTCCTCCCCTCTGTCCCCTTTCCTGCCCACCCAATCACTGCCAATGTCAATCCCACTTGATGTCCATGTCCATGGTTCTTCCATACTAGTTCCTTGACTAAAATGCTCCCCTTCTTTGCCTCCTCTGCCCCCCTCCCACATCCTCCATCCCCTCTTCCCTCTGAAGGTCTATTTGTTGTATTTATGTATCTGGTTCTGTTTTGCTTCTTTGTTTGTTTTTCATTATTATCCTGTAACAGGTGAGATCATATGGTATTTGTCTTTCACTGATTGGCTTATTTCACTAAGCATACTTTCCAGTTCTATCCATGTTGTTGCAAAGGTTAGGAGTTCCTTCTTTCTTTCTGCTGTGTAGTATTCCATTATGTAAATGCACCAATGTTTTTTGATCCAATCATCCACTGATGGGTACTTAGGCTACTTCCAGCACTTGGCTACTGTAAATAGCACTGCTATAAACATAGGGGTACAAAGGTTCTTCTGAAATGGTGTTTCAGGCTTCTTCAGGTATAGTCCTAGTCGTGGAACTGCTGGATCAAAAGGCAGTTCCATTTTTAGTTTTATTAAGGAAACTCTTCTGTTTTCCATAGTGGCTGCACCAGCCTGCATTCCCACCAACCATGCACCAGGGTTCCCTTTTGCTCCATCCTTGACAACACTTGTTGTTTGTTGATTTGTTGATGATTGTCATTCTGACAGGTCTGAGGTGGTATCTTATTGTGGTTTTAAGTTGCATCTCTCTGATGGCTAGTGATGTTGGGCATTCTTTCATATGTGTTTGGGCATTTTGTAGGTCTCCCTCAGAGAGTTGTCTTTTCAGGTCCTTTGCCCATTTTTTTCATTGGGCTGTCTGTCTCCCTGGTGTTGAGTTGCATTAGTTCTTTATATATTTTGGAGGTTAAACTCTTGTATGAGGTATCATTGGCAAATATGTTTTCCCATACAGTTGGTTCCCTTTCAATTTTGCTGGTGTTTTCTTTAGCTGAACAGAAACTTTCCAATTTGATATAGTCCCATTTGTTTGTTTATTCTTTGATTTCCTTTGTCCTTGGAGAAGTATCAGTAAACATATTTCTGCATAGGATATCTAAATTTTACTGCCTATATTTTTCTCCAGGACCTTTATGGTGGCATTGCTTATGTTTAAGTCCTTTGTCCATCATGAGTTTATTCTGGTATATGGTATAAGTTGGTGGTCTAGTTTTATTTTTTTGCATGTCCCTTTCCAGTTCTCCCAACACCACTTGTTGAAGTGCCTGTTTTTACTCCATTTAATGTTCCTTCCCAATTTGTCCAATATTAACTGACCATAGCATCCTGGGCTTATTTCTGGGCTGTCTATTCTGTTCCATTGATCTATATGTCTATTCTTATGCCAATACCAGACTGTTTTTATTACAGTAGCCTTGTAGTATAGTTTGATGTCCAGTATTGTGATTCTTCCTACCTTGTTCTTTTTTCTCAAGATTGCTGTGGCTATTAGTGGGCATTTTTGGCTCCAAATAATTTTTTGAAGTATTTTTTCCACCTCTGTGAAGTATGTCATTGGTATTTTAATTGGGATTGCATTGAGTATGTAGATTGCTTTGGGTAGTATGGACATTTTAATGATGTTAATTCTTCCCATCCATGAACATGGTATATGCTTCCATTTATTTCTATCTTCCTTAATTTCTTTCTTCAGTGTTCTGTAGTTTTCTGAGTACAGGCCTTTTACCTCCTTGGTTAAGTTTATTCCTAAGTACTTTATTTTTCCTGTTGCTATGGTAAATGGGATTTGTTTTCCAGCTTCTATCTCTGATGTTTCATTACTGGTATACAAAAATGCTTTTGATTTCTGGATATTGACTTTATATCCAGCTTTTTGCTAAATTTGCTTATTAGGTCAAGTAAGTTTTTGGTGGAGCCTATTGGGTTTTGTATTACACTATCATGTCAGCAGCAAATAATGACAGTTTGACTTTCTCCTTTCCAATTTGGATACCTTTGATTCCTTTTTCTTCTCTGATAGCTATTGCTAGAACTTCCAAAACAATGTTGAACAGCCTTGCCTTGTTGCTGATCTTAGGGGAAAACTTTTTTTGAGTTTTAGCCTGTTGAGTATGATGTTGTCTTCAGGTTTCTCATATATGGCCTTTATTATGTTGAGGTATGCTCCCTCTATTCCCATTTTGCAGAGGGTTTTTATCATAAATGGTTGTTGTACTTTATCAAATGCTTTTTCAGCGTCTATTGATATGATCATATGGTTTTTATCTTTCATTTTGTTGGTGTGGTATATTATATTTATTGTTTTGGGAATGTTTTACCATCCTTGCATCCCTAAGATGAAACCTTCTTGATCATAGTGTGTGATCTTTTTAATGTATTGCTGGATCTGGATGGCCAATATTTTGTTGAGAGTCTTAGCATCTATGTTCACCAGAGATATTGGCCTATAGTTTTCTTTCTTAGTTGTGTCTTGACCTGGTTTTGGAATTAGAATAATATTGACCTCATAGAAAGAGTTTAGGAGTCTTCCCTCTTGTTGGATTTTTTTGGAATAGTTGAGAAGGATAGGGGTTAGTTCTTCTTTAAATGTTTGGTAGAATTCACCTAGGTATCCATCTGGTCCAGGGCTCTTTTGCTTTGGGAGATTTTTGGTTACTTCTTCAATTTCAGTAGTTGTTATTGGTCTATTCAGGATTTCTGCTTTTTCTGGATTCAGTTTTAGTAGATTACACATTTCCAGAAATGTGTCCACTTCACCCAGGTTGTCATATTTCTTGTCATATAGTTGTTTGTAGTTATTTCTTTCAATCCTTTGTATTTTTGAAGTATCAGTTGTGATTTCTCCTCTGTTGTTTCTGATTCTGTTTATCTGGGTCCTCTCTCTCTTTTTCTTGATGAGTCTGGTTAAAGGATTGTCAATTTTGTTTATTTTTTCAAAGAACTATTCCTGGACTTATTGATTGTTCAAATTGTAGTTTGAGTCTCTAAGTTATTTAATTCTGCTCTGATCTTGATAATTTCCTTCCTTCTACTTGCTCTGGGCATTTTTGTTGTTGCTCCCTTAGTTCTTGCAGCTTTATGGTTAGTTTTTTTGTATAAGCTTTTTCTATCCTTTTTAGGTAGGCCTATATTGCTATGAATTTCCATCTAAGGACTGCCTTTGCTGTGTCCCATTGGTTTGGGGCTGTTGTGTATTCATTGTCATTTGTTTCCAGAAACTTTCTGATTTCATCTTTGATCTCATTATTTACCCATTTCTTGCTTAAAAGCATGTTATTCAGTCTCCATGAGTTAAAGTGTTTTTGTTTTTTACCTTTGAGATTGGTTTCTAGTTTCAAACCATGTGATCTGAGAAGAGGCTTGGTATGATTTCAATTTTTCTGTATTTGTGGAGGCTTGTCTGTGACCTACCATCACATAGCACTTTTTATGTCTTAAGCCCAGTTAGAACACTAAGAATAGCTTATGTTTATACAGTGTTTTTTAGCTAATGACATGTTTTCTAAAGTAATTCATGTACGATAGCAGTGACAGGCTTTATCCTTGTTTTATAGGTGAGAAAACTGTTGATTAGAGATTTTGAGACTTAATATCACATGATATGTGATATAAAATCTTATTTGATTTTATATCTTTGAGTTTTACTCAGTTAATTTTCACTATATGTACAATATATTGATGGGAAACATGAGGCTAAGTTCAACATCTCATCAAATAAATACACACACACACACACATTCAAGAGTTAATACTACAGAGCACCATGAAAGCCAAAATATGAGTTACTCTGATTCTTAAAATTTCCCACCAATATGTTAAAAAATAAGGAAAGCAATAATGTTAAGTTTTATTTTGGTTTGGTCTTGCTTTTTCTTTTCTCTGCAAAACTACATAATTTATATAAATTTGTATAAAACTCAAAGTGTTGGTTATGTTTCTAAATGCCATGTTTTTCACTAAACTCAGGATAGAAAAGACATGTTTTTAAAATGTTCTTTAAATTGACATGTTTTTAAAATGCACAATCAACTAACCAAAAAAAGGCAGAGGAAAGAAAGGAAGGGAACGTTTAAACTCCATACCTGAAAAGTTAACACCTCATCTAACTTCATTACTTTTTATCTTTAATCTCATTATTTGAAAGGCTACACTTTCCAAATAGTAAAAGACATTCTCTTTGGGGTCTCCCTCTTTCTGCGTTTCTCTAGAATTTGCTTTCATATTTGCCACAAACAGGTTCATTATTAAGTTTGGCCAAGCACATATATGCCCAATTGCTTGTTCTATATTTCACAACCAAATAATTGTATTCTTTTAAAAAATCCTTCTCCAAGGATATGGTTTCTTTTTCATTGATTTTAGAGAGAGAAGAGGAGGGAGAGAAAGAGAAGAACATTTATGCGAAGAACACCAACCTGTTGCTTCCTGTACATGTCCTGGGAATTGAACTCATAATCTAGGTATGTGCCCTAACTGGGATTCAAACCCACAACCTTCGGGTGTATAGGACAACACTCCAACCAACAGAGACACCCAGCTAGGGCTAATTGTATTCTTCACTTATATTTTCTTTTACTTCTATTAATAAAGATTTATTTGTTTTTTCCTGGAAAAGAGCTACTTACCACATTATCCCAATGGTATCTTGAAAGTTTAATGCATGACCTCAGGGATAATGAAACTTCTTAATAACTTCCATTCATCTTCAAAAGCACTTTTCACTTATATAATTTTTAATAATCAAAACAACAATTTTCTCATAATATTTGCTTTAGCTACAGAACAGAAATGTGTCTTTTTCCATTTAAATTTTTATTGAGGATTCATTGTTTTGTAGTATTGTTCATATTTTTTCCCAGACTTTTGAAATTTATTATGCTCTAGGTACATGTAAAGCAATTTTTGTTGACCTGCTTGTCAAAATATTTTATAAAGCTATATAACAGACAAAATCTTTATTGAAACAAAAATTAACATTTGTCCAATAAGTACCACAAACTAAGAATTTCTCTTGAAACTTATACATGAGGTTAACCATAAAGTCATAGATTTTTATTATTTGTTAATCCTCAGTCAAGGATATTTTTTTATTACTTTTAGAGAGAGGAGAGAAGGAGGGAGGGAGGGAGCAGAAAGAGAGAGAGAGAGAGATTACGATGAAAGAAGAACACTGATCTGTTGCCTCACATACATGCCCTGACCGTGGATCAAACCCACATTTTGGTGCACAGGATGACACTCCAAGCAAACAAGCCATATGGTCTGGCCAGGGCAGACCATACACTCACAGATTTCATGGAGATAACTAACCATGGTAACAGTAACAATAATAGTAACTGCCATTTACTGAATAGCTACTATGTCCCAACCACTACCTTAATTATTAAAGTCACTATCTCATGTAATCCTCATGAATGTGGTGAGGTTAATAGCATCACCCCTGTAATAGTTAATTTTATTTGTCATGTGGGCTAGGCTATGGAGTCCAGATGCTGATCAAACACCAATATAGATATGTGTAAACCCCATTCTGTGTACATGTAAACTCTGTGTCTAAGAAACTCAAGTACACACAACCAAGGAATAGCAGAGTTAACATTTAAAAGCATGCATCTCTCAGACTCCACAGTTTGTGACCTTGTGCTGCCTCCCAGCACAGACTCAATCCCAAAGTTCTTGCAGCTCTCATTAGTCCACTAAAACTAAAGAGACTGGAGAAGTCCGGTGTTCCCAAATATAGTAATAACTTTAGATTTAAAAATTTTAAAGTTATCTTTGAAGTTTGGTCTTAATTTATCACTGAGTTGTAGCTTGGCTTTCAATAAAACAAGTTTCTTGGTCTCAGTTCATTCATCTTTCAAATAAGAGATTGGACATCATCAAGATGGCATCATAAGTCATTCCTGACTTTAGTCCCCCTCACACAAAAGCCATAGAGCAACTATCTATAGAAAAGACATCATGTAAAATTCCCAGGACCTGGAGATGAGACTGAAAACTGCACTGGAAAAAAACAGGCTGAGAACTCCACTGGAAACACAAGAGAAGGGACTACATTTTGACTGTGTTGTTCTTCCTCAAGGTTGGCACATTGCTACACCAAGAGCTCCTCTCAATGCCTATAGTTTCTTCTGTGGAAATAAAGAGAGAACCCAAGATGGGCATCCAACTTCCCAAGACCTGCAGGATACTCCTTAGGAGGCCCACTCAGGTGTCCCCTCACAGGGATCACTGAGGTAGCCTACTAAGCTCCACTACTGGGACTAAGTGATGTTTGTACACATTTGAAAATATAATATTATGTATAGCAAATATATAATACTATATATATACATATATATATATATGCTATATAAATTATATAATGCCATATAAATATATAATATATGAACAACATTCAGCTATAAGAAAATAAGAAAAGATATCTGGCCCCATCTGGTGGCACAGTGGATAAGGCATCGGCCTGCAAACCCAAAGGTCGCTGCCTCAATTCCCCAGTCAGGGCACATAACCAGGTCGCCAGCCAGGTCGCGAGCCAGGTCGCAAGCCAGGTCTGTAGCTGGAGGCAGGTGAAAGGCAATCATATATTGATGTCTCTCTCCCTCTCTGCCTCTCTCCCTTCCCCTCTCTCTAAAAATAATAAATAAAATATTAAAAAAAAAAAAAGGACATCTGCCACTGTGATAACATAGGTGGAACTCAAGAGCATTATTCTAAGTAATATAAGTCCAACAGAAGACAAATACTATATAACTTCATCTATTTGTGAAATCTAAAAACATCAAAAATTTATAGAATCAGAGTGGAATGGTGGTTGCTTGGGGGGGGTGCGTTGAGGAGTAGGGGAAATGGGTGAAGGTGGTCAAATGGCAAATGAATAAGTTCTGGGGATGTAAGGTACAGCACAGTGATTATGTTAACAAGCCTGAAAGTTGCTAAGAGAGTGGATTTTAAAATTTCTCACCAGGCACAAAAATGTAATTATGTGAGGTGATGATTATGTGAATTATCCTTGTGGTAAATAGATTTATATATAAATATACAGCAAATATATATTCATCACAATTGCATACCTTAAACTTACATGTTTTATGTCTTTATCTTAATAAATCTGGAAAAAAATTAATGAGGAGGACTGATTTAGACAAAGGGTCTCAAACACAAAGGAGCTCTGACTGGGATTGGAACAACACGGAAAGCCCATGTTCCCATATAGGATCAGTGTCCTGTATGTTTTCATCTCAGTGATTTTAGAGCTTTGGACTCTTCACAATAGTTCATAAAGCCAGTTTTCATATTAAAAAAAGAAAAACCTTCATTATAGCAAAATGGTATCTCCAGAACTTTATATAAGACAAGCTAGCTATTCAATAGGAGCTCACATAGATCATCTCACTGGGGAAATAAATCTAGACCTTTCAGAAGAAAATTTATTTTTGAAAAGTTATGAGGAGTAAGTTGATAGACCAAAATTATGCTTTGAAAATATTTTAATGGTATAAGCTTTAGCATTGAATTACATGAGGCTGGGTTGAGTTTTACTTCTCTATCTCGGTGGCTTGTTGTGAGTTTTGCTAAACCAGCTAATGAAATCTAGGTAATTAGATGGTTTGGGACAAAAATTGTGTAAAATTAGAGGAAAAGAAGTACAAGTATAAACTAAATCAATTTCAACACTGGCATCCATCAATATGTCTTCCTCCCTATGGACACAGCCATGTTATTTTAGTTTATATTATAAAGTAAAAACCATCTTTGTAACAACCTTTGTATGTCACAGATGTTATTCAAGGAGGACTTCTTGAGTTTGTTGACAAATGATGTATTTTGAGAATGTTCACTATAAAAAGTTGTAAGTCTTTTTTTTACTCCAGCAAATATGTTTTTAAAACTAATAATTTTTCTTGGCAAAGAATAAGTAAGTGCTTTGGTGAGATGAACAATGATGAAATAATCAATGATCTAATTAAGCATTTTTCTCTTTACCATCAAATAATTAATTAGATAGATGTACTTTCCTTGAAATAATTAGTTTTTAAATTGTTCAAATTAAACTCTTGAATTTATGTTGCAAACAAAACTTCTTGGTGTAGAAATGACTATTTTCCAAGTGATAGATTCTTCACTTTAAAATAAATACTTTCCCCCCAAATTTCAAATCCTCACCCAAGTATATGTTTACTGATTTTAGAGAGAAAGGAAGGAGTGGAGAGGGAGGATAAAAGGTGAAGAGAGAGAGAGAGAGAGAGAGAGAGAGAGAGAGAGAGAGAGAGAATAAATATCTATGTGAGGGAGAAACATTGATCAGCTGCCTCCTATATGTGCCTCAATCAGGATCGAAAACCACAGCTCCTATATGTGCCTCAATCAGGATCGAAAACCACAGCCTAGGTATGCGCCCTGACCTGGGATCAAACCCACAATCTTTTGGAGTACAGGACGATGTTCTGACCAGCAGAGCCACCCAGCCCAGAGAACTGTCCAAAATTTTAAAACAGAGTTCAGAGCATTTAATATTTTCCAAATCTGATGATTTTGAAAGTTCTATTGTCACTTAATGAATGATGTATCTCTCACATCTTGTGTGCACCATTGAATATAAAGATATTACACACACACACACATACACATACACACACACACACACACACACACACACATATATATATATATTAGCTCATAAAAATACATAAGGAAAGATGATTGATGAGTAATAGAGTTGCTTCTTTAGTGAAAGAAAGTTGCTTCTTATGAAAGAAAATAATCTTTTTTCTTCTAGATTTCTTATTTTCCAAATCTACATGGGGAAATATTTTAATAGAAATGATCTTCACACAGGCTCTTTGTAGCAATATGATTGGATGTATGTGTGTTTGTGTGTGTGTGTGCGTGTGTGTGTTTTAGTAAATGAGCAAAGGTAAAAATGAAATGCATAAAACTATGATTTTTGAATAATTCTTTGTAGTTGTACTACAAAGTAACTGTTGCAATAAAATTTCATCGACATTGTCAGTTTATGTATCAGAACATAAAAAACTATTTCCCATTTTATTTAGTTGTTCAGAAAAACATTTTTCTTTATGATAAGCAATGACATTTTCTTATTTTATATCCATCTGTCAATTTCTAAATTTACAAATATATTAAAGAAAAAAAAATTGTTTGCAGAGGACATAGACCTGTTAAAATATCTATCACTACTATTATTACTAACACTAGTATTAATAATAATAGATGTGGCTGGTAGCTCAGTGGAATGGTGTTGGCCTGCAAACCCAAAGGTCCCTGGTTCGATTCCCAGCCAGGGCAACATAACCAGGTTGCAAGCCAGGTCTCCAGCCAGGTCCATAGCTGGAGGCAGGTAAAAGGCAACCATACTTTGATGTTTCTCTCCCTCTCTGCATGTCTCCTTTCCCCTTTCTCTAAAAATAATAAATAAAATCTTTTAAAAATAATAGAAAGTGAAAGGGATTGAAAAGTAGAAATTTCCAGTTAGAAAAATAGTATCAAGAATGTAAAGTAGGGCATAGGAAATGTAATCAATAAGATTTTAATAACTATGTATGGTACTTATCAGGTGATCATTTTGTAAGATAAATAAATGTCTACTCACTATGTTGTACACCTCAAACTAATATAATATTGTATGTCAACTGTAACAAAAAATAAACTTTTATATGTTTTTAAAGTGAGATTATAGCAATAATATCAATAATAATAGAATTTAACTTTCATTGGGTGTTAAGCACTAGGAAATATTAAAAATGCTACACATACTCCCAAGAGTTCTATGAGGTGTTTACTTTTCAATTACTAGACTTTATTTTCTTAGAACAGTTTTAGATTTACTGAAAAATTGAGCAGGTGGTAGGGAGATTTATCTATTCCTAGCCTGACCTTCCCACACTTACACTCATTCAGTTTCCCATTATGTATTAACATCCTGCATTAGTATGGTACATTTGTTACACTCAATGGACCAATTTTGATACATTCTTATTAACCTAAGTACATAGTTTATACTAATGTTCATTCTGTATTATGTAGTTTCGTGACTTTTAACAAATTATTATATACATGTATATGTATATAATGATATATATATTATACCATTATAGAATTATACAAAATAGTTCCACTACTTAAAAATCCACCCTTTCATTCTCCCTCCCACAAACTCCTGGTAACCAATGATTTTTTTGCGGTCTTTAGTTTTGTCTTTCCCAGCTGTTACATTGTTGGAATCATATTGTATATGGTCTTCCAACTGGCTTCTTTTACTTTACTATGTATATAAGATTCCTCAGTGTCTTTTTGTCACTTGCTATTTCATTTACTTTTAATCCAAATATCTACTTTATGGATCTAGCACCATTTCTTTATATTGTACATTCATTCACCTATTAAATGGTACCTTAGTTAATTCCTGTTTGGGGTAATTATGAATAGAATTGTTATAAACATTCATGTTCAAGTTTTTGTATAAATATAAAATTTAACCTACTTGGGTAATTAGGATGAGTGTGATTACTGGATTATATGGTAAGACTATGTTTATTTTTCTGGGAAAATAGAAAAACTGTCTTTCAAAGTAGCTATAACATTTTGCCTTCTAACCAGCAATGAACATTTATGCTGACAAACCAGTGACATTTATAAAACAAAACAAAACAGAAGTTTAGTTTTGGTTGCTCTGCATTGTTATCAGCATTTGATAATGTTGTTTTTTGTTTTTGTTTTTGCTTTTTTATTTGAACCATTCAATAAATGAGCAGTGATGGCAGTAGCTCATTATTTTCATTTGAAATCTAATAATATGATTTATGCATTAAAATATTTTATTCATTACTTCCAGACAGAAGGGCAGAGAGGGAGGAAGAAAGGGAGAAAAACACCAATGTATGGTTGCCTTTCACCTGCCTCCAGCTAAGGACTTGGCTGGAGACCTGGCATGCAACCTGGTTATGTGCCCTGACTGGGGAATCAAACCAGTGACCTTTGGGTTTGCAGGCTGGTGCCAATCCACTGAGCCACACCAGCCAGGTCTCTAGGCATGTTTTTATATGATTATTTGTCATCCATGTATCTTCTTGGATGAGATGCTTCTTAATTAGGTCATTTTTATTTTGTTGAATTTTAAGTGTTGTATGTCCTTTATCAGATATATGTTTTGCAAATATTTTCTTCAAGTCTGTGACTACACACTTTTTTTTTCATTCTTGAAGCACTGTCTTTTGCAGAGCAGATGTTTTTAAGATTAATAAAATGTAATTTATCAATTTATAATTTTTTCCTTTCATTATAATGCTTTGGGTCATTACTAAACTTAAGGTCATTTAGATGTTATCTTATTTTCTTTAAATATTATATTTCATATTTAGATCATGGGTACATTTTGGGTTACTTTTTGTACGAGGTGTAAAAACTATATTTAGATATATATATATATATATATATATATATATATATGGATATGGATATGGATATGCAATTATTATGGAAAAACTATCCTTCCATTGCTATTTTTCACTGCTTCTTTGTTAAATATCAGTTGACCATATGTTTGTGAGTCTATAGCTTGACTTTATTTTGTTCCATTGATCTATTTGTTCTCTCACCAATATGATACTGTTCTGATTACTGTAGCTCTGTAGTAAGACTTGAAGTTGAGTAGCAGTAGTCTTCCGATTTATTTTATTTTATTTTAGTACTGTGTTGGCTTTTATTTCCTTTTTATCTTTCCATTACACATTGAATCTATTTTTTAATATCTACAAAACAGCTTGCTGGGATTTTGATGGGAATTGTATGGAATCTATAGATCAAGTTGGGAAATAATGACATGTCAACAATATTGAGTCTTTTTATCCCTGAGCATGAAATAATTTTCTATTTGTTTAGATCCACTTCGATATTTTTAAATCAGAGCTTTGTTATTCATTTACTTACTTAGTTAAATATTTTATCCATTATTTTTAGAGAGAGGGCAAGGGAGAGAGGCAGACAGGGAGACAGACATCAGTGTATAGTTGTCTTGTACCTGCCTCCAGCTACAGACCTGGCTGGAGACCTGGCTTGCAACCTGGTTATGTGCCCAGGATGGGAATCAAACCAGTGACCTTTGGGTTCACAGGCCTGAGCCTTATCCACTGTGCCACCAGCCAGGGCTTGAGCTTTATTATTTTTTGCTATAGATCTTGTATATTTTTTAATTTCTATTTAAGCATTTCATTTTTTTAAGTGATAATGCAAATAGTACCATTTAAAATTTCTGGCCCTGGCTAGTGGCTCAGTGGATAAGGCACCAGCCTGTGAACCTATAAGTCACTGGTTTCTCAGCCAGGGCACATAACCAGGTTACAAGCCAAGTCTCCAGCCAGGTCTATAGCTGGAGGCAGGTGAAAGGCAACCATACAGTGATGTCTATCTTCCTCTCTGCCTCTCTCCCTGCCCCCTCTCTCTGAAAATAATAAATAAAATCTTTTATAAATAAATAAATAAAATATCTAATTCCAATGATCCATTGCCCATATATAGAAATGTAATTTGTTTAACCTATTAATCTTATATCCTGAAAATCTTTTAAAATTACTTATTAACTCTAGGAGGGTATTTTTATCAATTTTTTGACACTTCTATAGAGACAGTTACATCATCCATGAACAAAGAGTTTTACTTCTTTCTCAATCTGTATGCCATTAATTCCTTGCTAGTGCAAGCTAGTGCTTGCAGTATGATGTTGAATTGGGATGCTTTGTTCCTTATCTTAGGGGACAAGCACCCAGTTTTCAACATTTACTATGATGTCAGTAGTTGTGTTTTTCTAGATGTTCTTCCTTGAGCTGAGGAAGCTCCTGTGTGTTCTTAATTTGCTGAGAGGTTGTATTGTTTTTGTTTTTTAATATTGTAAGTGGATGTTCGATTTTGTCAAATTCTTTTTATGAATCAATGAATATGATTTTTCTCCTTTAGCCTGTTGATGTGATTATTACATTAATTGATTTTTAAATATTGAATTAGTTTTGCCATCCAGGAATAAATTTCTCTTGGTGGTGGTCTATAATCATTTGATACATTGTTGGATTAAATTTGCTGATAATTTTTGAAGATTTACATCTCTGTGGATAAGAGGAGTTGCTGTGTAGCATTGCCTTCTTGTATTGTATATAGTTTTGATAATAGGGTAGTGCTGGTTCATCGAATGAGTTAGAAAATATCTCCTCCATTCCTGTCTTCTGAATATGTTAGAAAGTTGATATTATTTCTTCCTTATAATTTTGGTAAATTTCAGCTGTGAAACTATCTGTAAAAGTGTTTTGTGGGTAGAGGGTTAATAATTATTGATTAAATTTATTTAATAGATAGAGGCTTCTTTAGAATATCTATTTGTCTTTGAATAATATTTGATAGTTTTTTTTCCTTCTGAGAAATTAGTCTATTTCATGTATATTATTAAATTTATAGGCATAGAGTTGTTCATAATATTTCTTTATTATCCATTTTATCTCCATAGGACCAGTAATGATACTTAATTTTCACTTGTAGTATTAGTAATGTGTGCATTCTTTCTGTTTCTCTTTTTTAATTTCTGTTAGTATGATATATCTTTTTCTAGCCCTTCACTTTTAATCTATCTGTGTCTGCTTATTAAGGTATGTTCATAATCACCTAAAATGAATTGCTTTAAAAAGCAAAGTACATAAGGCACCAGCCTGCGAACCCAGAGGTTGCTGGTTCAATTCCCAGGCAGGGCAACATAGTCAGGTGGCAAGCCAGGTCTCCAACCAGGTGTGTAGCTGGAGGCAAATGAAACGCAACCATACACTGATGTTTCTCTTCCTCTCTGCCTCTCCCCTTTCCCCTCTCTATGAAAAATAATAAATAAAATCTTCAAAATAAAAAAAAAAGTGCTTGCTGTTGTTGTAGAATATTCAAGTGAAAACAAAAATTATAATGAGGTTGATTGCATGTTTCTAAGTGTTTCACAGAAACTAGGTAAAAAATAATGAGCCTAAAACTTTACAACCTCAGCTCAGGAGTATGTAAAGAACCAACAGCTTTGATTACCATGAAATGATATTTATTTACCATAACTTTAGGGACAGAGTTTTTGAAAGCCAAATCAAAGTCTAACCCTGCAGATAGTTAAACTACAGTGCACCTTGGATTCATAACTTCACAGGTCTCTTATGTTAAAGTCAGAGTCATGAGCAGGAAGAAGTCAGGCCTTAAAAGTTGAGATGAGGACATTGTGTAGATTCTGATGAAGCTGAGCATGTCTGAATTTGATTAATTCATTTTTGCCATTCAAGGTAGCTTTCCCACCTCTGTCTCGGGAGGTTGATTTCTCTTTGCCTGAAGAACATGTAATGGGCTCCCTGAGGTAGTTACACAGCAGGGAATGACTGATCCTTTTCAGGTTTAAACCTCCTCCACCAAACACACACCACCCCTCACTGATTCTAGACCTAATTGTACTCAACCCCTAGAAGATCCCAGGGAATCAGCAACAAGTTGTTATTTTTAAGTAGATGTCACACACTCCAAAATATTTGCAAGATTTATCCAATTTATAGCAACATAAACCTGAAAAATATTTATGAAAATGACATCTAAGGATGCTGTGCTAGGGAGGAAGGCGTAGAATGTTTTGACTGAAATATATTTATTAGTATCAGTGCACTAAGAATAGATTTTGTATTCAATGTGATATGTCACCTTAAGTGGCTGGGAGTGGCTCTATGTGAACTGTGGTGTGTAGGTGCCTATACTGAATGAAATGGAAATTAGAACTTCTTTAGTATCCAAAACCTTACAGAGATCAAAAGGCTGAGAAAGTTTTGTAGAAGACTTGCTCACCCAGCCTGTAATTATGTCCCTCATAAGGGTCCAGAGTTGCTCCCTCCACCTTAAAGCTGAGGTTTACATTGAGGAGCAGAGCATCAGTATCCTAGGATAGCTATTTCCGGTGGGCTAGAGATAGCAAGTGCTGCCGTAATTTCAATGAGAAGAGAGGGTGACATGGTACACATGGTGCCATTTCACTTTCCAAGACAGCCTGGTCATACTTAACCATATTGGACCACGGAGCTCAAGCCTTAATCAGAGTGGTCTGACCCACAGAGATCTCCAGTGGGGGAGTGGAAACTGGCACAGGGTGGTTGCTAAAGGGCACGGGGTTACTCTTCAGGGTGATGAAAGTGCTCTAACACTGATTATGATGATGGCTGCATCATTCTGAGCATACAAAAAGCCACTGCATCGCACACTTTCAATGAGTTAACTGTATGGTATGTTCATTACATCTCAATAAAGCTATTACCGAAAGAAAAAAAAAATGGTAATTTTCATTGCCTGAGAAATATTCTGAGAAAGCAGAGACAGAGCATTGGCCCATCTATTGCAATCCTAGGGCTACCATTCGCCACTCAACCAGCACTGGAGATCCCACTGTTTCTAGCCTTAGGGAGCGGCTCTGTACTCTGTCTCTGCAGATTTGCCTATCCTGGGCATTTCATATCAGTGGAATCACACAATATGTGGCCCTTTGTGACTGCCTTTTTTATTTTGTGTAATATTTTTAAGGTATCATCAGTACTTCATTTCTGTTTATTGCAGAATAACATTTCATTATATGGAGTGATCACATTTTTTATCTATTCATCATTTGATAGCCCTTTGGATTGTTTTCACTTTTTGATGTTGTTAGTTATGCTGCTATGAACATTCATATCCAAGTTTTTATGTGAACATATGTTTCCATTCTCTTGGAAATATACTTATAAATGGAATAGCTGGATCATATGTTTAACCTTTTGAGGTATAGTCAGACTATTTTCCAAAGTGGCTCCACCATTTTCAATTTTATTTACAATGTATAACATTCCCAATTTACATACATTATTGCCAACACTTGTCATTACCTGTCTTGATTATAGCCATCCCAGGGGGTGTGAAGTGGCATTTTATTGTGGTTTTGATTTGCAATTTTTTAAGACTTAATGATATTGACCATCTTTTCATGTGCTAATTATCCATTTGTATATCTTACTTGAAGAACTGTCTATTCAATTCTTTTGCCCAAATTTTTATTTATTTTTTTAAATTGAGAATAGAGTACAATTTTATTATTTTTTAAAAAGTTTACTTATTTTTAGAGAGAGGGGAAGGGAGAGAGGCAGAGAGGGAGAGAGACATCAGTGTGTGATTGCCTTTCACCTGTCTCCAGCTATAGACCTGGCTAGAGACCTGGTTTACAACCTGGTTATGTGCCCTGGCTGGGAATTGAACCAGAGACCTTTGGGTTGCAGGCCAACAGCACCTAATTCACTGCACCACCAGTCAGGGGATAAAATTTTATTTTTAAAAAAGATTTTATTTATTTATTTCTTCATTTATGTATATATGTATGTATGTATGTATTTATTGAGGGGAAAGGAGGGAGAAAGAGAGGGAATGAAACATCAACATGTGGTTGCTTCTCGTGCGCCCTCAACTGGAGACATAGTCTGCAACCCAGGCATGTGCACTGAATGGGAATCGAACCTGAGACCCTTTGGTTTGCAGACCAGCACTCAATCTGCTGAGCCACACCAGCTAGGGCTCGCCCCTTTATACTTGTATTGTTTTTTATTATTGAATTGTAAGAGTTCTTTATATATCCTAGTTACAAATCCCTTATTAGATACAGGATTTTCAAATATTTCTCCCACTCAGTAGATTTACCTTATCACTTTCTTGATAGTATCCTTTAAAACATAGTTTTTAGTTATGATGAAGTCCAGTTAATCTACAACATTTTTGTCTTTTGGTTTCATATCTAAGAAAAATATTCAGATCCAATCATAAAGATATACACCTATATTTTCTTTTAAGAATTTTATAGTTTTAGGTTTTACATTTTGAGTTCATTTCTATAAATGGTATGAAGTAGCAGTCTAATTTCATTCTTTTTCATGAGCATATCCAGATGTCCCAGCATCATTTGTTAAAAAGACTATTCATGTCTGATTTAATTACTTGACATCCTTCTCATAAAGCACTTAGCCATAAATGTGAGGGTTAACTTTTGGATTCTCCCTTATAATTCACTGATCTAGATGTCTGTCCTTAATCCAGTGCCAAATCAAATTTTATGAGAACTTTTCCCAGTCATCTTGCAAATTACCAATTGTTTCATATAATAATAAAAAGTCACCATAGTGAAATGTCCTTAACTCTATTTTTGTGGGGATTTATTATCTTATATTCAAGGCCCCTTCATGTTCCAATTAACATGCCAGCCCATAGGTCCAACAGAAGTTTTGCTGGTTTTGCCTGTATCCAGCAATGCCTGTCCTCTGACAGGCCTCCTCCCCTGTGTGCTGGCCTCACTATCTGCATGTACTGAAGCATCCTCCTCCCTTCGCCCACTTAGGCATGCTTTGTCTCCCTGGATTTTTATTCTTTTAGGTTTATTTGAGCAGAGAGTTCTTTATCATCTTTAAATAAAATATAATTTTTGTTTTATCCAGTAATATTAAATTTCAGGAAGAGTAAAGATCTCTATCAACCTTCTCCACCCCAACTGGAAGAGCTTCTAATGATTAATTTTTGGATTATGGGATTTCTAAGTAAACTCACAGGTCATTTTAAAATTTATATAGAAATTCAGAGCATACCAGGAATAACAAGAGTAGCAAAAGAAATGTTGAAGAACAAAGCTAACTAACATAACCTAGGAAGATATTCCAGATTTCTGATTATGTTTGCTATTTCCAAAAGCTAGAAGATGCTCTTCTGCCATGGTGTGAAACTCATCCTGCCATCAGGGATCCAGTAATTCATAGGACCATTCACTTGGGGGATTTGCAAAAGGGCTAATATCTTTATAAAGTCAAATCTTACAGATCCCAAAGCCTTTCTGCTCCACTGACCTTATTTCAGTAAAGCTATTTTTTCTTTATTTTACTCAATGTTTTTGAGACCACCAGAACAGTGTGAACATAGGCAGGCACACTCATTTGGTTTGAGGTTTTGGTGTTTCCCTAAAGGATTTCTCTAGATTTGATGATGAATATTTTGGATAAGAAATCTACACAACCCAGTAAAATCACATTCACATTATTTATCACTATATCGTTTTGCCTATGACAATTTCTAAAGCAAGAAAATTCAGGCTGTGACCTAAATTTCTGCCATCTCTAGCAACCTACAGAAACCAAAACTTTAACTTTATAACCATCAACTTCAATGACAGAATACATCACTATCTTACATATCAACATATAAAAGTATAAAGAATACTGGTAAAAAATATCCTAATTTAAAATTCTTTGGTTTGGCATAGAAGAGAAAAAAACTAGTTTGCAGATACATGGAATAAATGTTGATGAATTTACTTTAACATCTGTATAAACATATTGATGCTATTATATTCTGATTTGCACTTGTCATAATAAACATGATGTAAGTATCTTACACACTGTACAATTTATAGTACTCATGAAAAAATATAAAGAAAAAGGCAATTAACTTAAAATATAAAATCCCAGATTTTCATATCAATTATTCAAAAAGTGTGACTACATTTATCCTCTATAAAATTTTTAGAACTACAATATGCATTTAAAAACTCAATAAATAGGATAATCAGCATTCAAGTTAAGATGATATGTCAACAAGAATACCTATGATAAATAATTTACATTTTAAATGTGTCTCTATGTTGCATATTTATGTGGAAACATAAAAATTTAATTCTGAGTAAAATGATGGACAAATACGCAGGCCAAAGTTTCAAGATGATTTATACATTTAATCAACTTAGGTAATCAGTAGATAAAAAATAATTAATGCCCTGGCTGATGGTACAGTGGATAAGGCCTGTGAACCCAAAGGTTGCTGGTTTGATTCCCAGCCAGGGCACATAACCAGGCTGCAAGCCAGGCCTCCAGCCAGCTCTGTAGCTGGAGGCAGGTGAAAGGCAACCATACATTGATGTCTCTCTCCCTCTCTGCCTCTCTTCCTCTCTGCTTCTCTCCCTGCCCTTTTCACTAAGAATAATAAATAAAATCTTTGAAAATTAATGTCACTTATGAGTGTTACGTAAACTAAATAAGCTGGATTATTTCATAGGTGAACATTGAAGAAACAAACCAAATTAAAGCATAGATTTAAGTTACAGAAGATTGTGATTAGAGAAGTATGATCTTGGGAAAATTAAATACACTGGACTCACCATCTGTAAAATGGGTTCATTGGGATGAGTGTATATAGTTTAATAGTAAAGGCACTGGGTTGCACATGACACACCAAAGTTACAGAATGAAATCAATTACTTTGTAAAGAAAATTCTAATGGTCCAACTACTTTTAGACTTAGTTAGCTTTAGCACTTCAAATAATTTCATGAAGAATCTGTTTCATCTCTCTGCTTTGGTTTCTAGTACCTGCAAATATAATCCTTTTGTCTTTCCAACCCAAATGGAAAAATAGCTTCTGCTTCCAAATGGTCCACCTCATGAGCCAGGGAAATCATATATTCTAATGGCCTTTGCTTTGTGTATTGTTGGCAATGGATGGTGCAAAGATTTGCTTCACCATAGTGAATGAGATTCATGGGATGACTTATTATAGGAAGGCCAGTGGCCTTTGTCAGCTCAGGAGGCAAAAGCAGCTACAATCCATAACTATCTCTAAGAACCCTTCCAGGTTTTATGTTAGAGAGTTCCATCCTCTTCATTATGAGGCTCCTGTCTCCCTTCACAGAAGTTGAGTAAGGAAAACATCAGGCAGAGGGTGATACTATTGGAATCTGTTCTATGTGATATTATTAACCATCTCAGGATCATCACAGATATATGGATGTTGCTACAGGTTTGGTAGATCAGATTTTCTGTCAAGCTGGGCTATTTAAAACCCTTATATTAAATCCCTGTATTAGTGAAGTATTAAGAATTTTACAACACCAACCCATGAACTTAATATCAGTTCCATTCCATAGCTCTAAGGTAGCAGAGCTTGGGAAACTATACTAGACTCAAATGCATCATACTCACCCATAAGTAGATGGTCTACTCTCATTTGAATTCAATGCTCTTCAAGGGAACACTTTTATTACTCTTGCTTGGTCTTGTTTACCTCAGTGGTTCACAATGGGAATGAGAGGCAACTGTGTCCCTGGAGAAGACATTAATCAATGACTGGAGAGATTGTTGGTTGTCAGTTAGGCAGAGGCCAGGGATGCTACTAAATACCCTGCAATGCACAGGACAGATCCACAAAGAATTATCTTTCCCCAAATGTCAGTGGTGTCAAGGTGGAGAAGCCCTGCTTACCATGTTTCTTTTTCATAAACCTTTGAGATACTTTTCACTGTTTTCAATCAGGGTTTTTTTTTGTTTTTTTTTTTTTTTTTTTTTTTTTTTTTTTTTTTTTTTTTTTTTTTTTTTTTTTTTTTTTTTTTGCCTGGTATTAATTTCATTAGTAGCATGCTCCCTGTTACTGTTCACCAAGTTAGAAAGGAATGTGTCTGTGTGCCTTTTATAAAATAACTACAGGGACTTCTCCTTTTGAAACACTGATAAATGGGAAGGAATATTTCAGGAATGCCTTGATGGTCAGAGGTCAGCATTGCATTGCAGGGATACTGTTTTAATTGGCACACTCTGTCAGCTCTAGATGATCTGTAATGGATCATTTATTCTCTACATGGAATGCAAGTGGCTCATAAGGAGGGAGAATCTTACACAGAGGGTCAGGACAGGGCATTTAAACACTTTTTATTTTAGATTCACATAATTTTTGAACTCCCAATATTTCACACAGATCATGTAAGGATAAATACAGTACTCCTCTGAAAGTTTTAAGAAATACAAAAGCTGCCACTTTGTATTACTCTAGAATTGAGCTCCTTTTGAAGAAAGGTAAAGTTAATCACTAATAAGATAACAACGTTTCAAACAACTAACCTTGAAATACCTAAAACTGAAAAAAAATGAACTCTAAGGAAATTGTAACTGATTATGTAGGTCTCTCAAGGTCCACAACTCACCACATAGTCTCAGTAGTGACTCACCAACTCAGCCCCTCAAACAAAACTGTGTTCACTGAGAATGGTCTTTTAAGAGGTAAGTAACGATGCATTAGAAAGCCTACAAGTTTAATATATGTT
The DNA here is from genome assembly GCA_004026585.1 of Noctilio leporinus. Classification (NCBI taxonomy): domain Eukaryota; kingdom Metazoa; phylum Chordata; class Mammalia; order Chiroptera; family Noctilionidae; genus Noctilio; species Noctilio leporinus. The sequence goes on along the minus strand of PVIW01003134.1, from coordinate 38,046 downwards.
CCTAATTTCTGCAGTAATGGGACTAGTGCTTAATGAAATGCCTTCACCACTTGTACACAGCTGTGAAGTACTGAATAGGCTCCTAATGGTCGAAGGCATAAATGAATGCAAATTATTAATAGGTACCCACACAGGCTTGAAGTGCCTAAAAATTCTTTTTCACATTAGTACTTTTTGTTCTCTTTCAAAACTTTTCAATGCACTGGCTTTCCTGTAGAGTGCATGGGTAATAAATGTTTACTCTTAACGTAAATCTAATATCCAGTTACACCCTACAGTGTAAACCAGTTATCTTTAGAAAGCAGTGAGTACAAAAGCTAAGGTGACAAAATGTCACTTACAGATGTATTTCTCCAGAAACAGAAATAATTAATACACTCTTTGCTTTGAGTAACATTACTTAACCAGATCACTGAGAAAACTGAAGGTTAGCCTCCTCAAAAAATGTATCACTGAAGAAAGGGCCTGCCTCCCTGCACAGACTTCTACTTAACTATTCAATACCTGCTGTGAATTTCTTATAAATGTATTTCATAGAGATGTTTTCAGAGGCAGACCAATTAGAATATAGAGAATAAATATTTGCCAGCTGATCAAACATATTTTCATTATAGTTATTAAAAGGATTATATTAGGATATTACCTTTAAATGTACAATAGTATTTATTAAAAGTCCCTGTTCAAGGATGTGGTCAGTCAACTCCATGACTCTCCAACCTTACTTTTGAAGATATATAGGATAAACCCCCATATCATATTTGTTCACACTGCATAATTATTGCAGAAAATAAATCTCATATTAAACCATCTATTCATAACTATAAATAAAGGGTGAATAATATGAAGTATTTGGTATTAAAATCCCTACATTTGCAAAAGGACAGGCAAAATAGGGGCCATCACTTTTTTTTTTTTTTTTTTTGGTATATTTCACACTGTAAATATTGTAAGAGAAAATTTATCCATTGGAGTGCTTCTGATAATTCAATAAAAGGAGAAGAAACAAAAGAAATAAAAGTTAAAAGAATGACACCATAAACTAAGAAGCTGTTAAGTCTCTTGCACTGATCTAAAAAGCAAGTGGATAAATAGATTAAAAGTCCTAGTCTATGCCCATTCTCCAGAGAGTGCAACAATTACAGCTGGATTAATTTGGTGTCTAAGGAAAGCATACAATCTACATTAAATGCAATTCCAATTGCATTTAAATTGATTTGAAGTAAAAGAAAATAACTATCCTATTAACAAAATGATAAAAGTATTCCATTGGCCACAAAAGAGTAACCCAGCATTATTGATTTAATCACTACATTCCTCATCCTTCCACTGCATTCAGTTAACCTGGTACAACCACATAGCAGTGAGTGTTAAGGTATCTGAAATGGAGGTCTTGGCAGGAGAGGTCTTTCTCATCTACTGTGAAAAAATATAATGTGGAAGAGAATGAAAAATAAAGCTGGCAGTACTAGGCAGCTGCCATTTTGCCTATTCAATTCTAGTAACTCGTTGTTGTAAGTAGCACAGGAGGCACTCAATTTCCCCGCCTCCTCCTCCTCCTCCTCCTCCTCCTCCTCCTCCTCCTTTTCTTCTTTTTACAGAGTTTGTGTGCCTTATTTCTGGGAAAAAGAGTCAGAAGCAAGATATAAAATGGAGATTTAGTTTTTAGAGTCGTGACGTGAAAACATAACTCTAAACACATTTATGTTGCCAAACCAGTGACATTTATAAAACAAAAGTATAATTCTGCAGTGGAGACCAAGGATGATAATGGCAAGTGACTATAAAGGAAAGGAAATAAAGAAGCAGAGGCACATCTGCAGGCTGTCATCTGCTGCATAAATAGTGCCTGATGCTTCTCTCATCCTGGAACTTGCTGCCTAGAATTGCCCATGTATGAAGTAGCTCAGTATAATAAGAACTCAGCACCTGAAATTCAAGTGTTTACCTCTGTAATTTTCACTTGAGGCTGGTACTTGAAACCACTGATTGCTTTATTTTGTTTGTAACATGTTCGCATGCTGCTACTATTCCTTTTTGACAGTCACATAGACCTTTAGCTGCATCTGCACTTCAGTTTCCATGGCAATGACGAGGCATCCTTCCCAATACTCCTATCCCCAGGACGCCACAAAGTCAATTTTATAAGTTATATCAGTGTTTTTCACACCATCTATGATCAAGGATCACTTTTTCTTATTTTCAACACATCACAGACCAATGTATAATCTTCTATACATGAAAATAACCCAGCTCATACCACATATAACTCATGCAAATTGGCCTATATACTCTTTTCAGTGATTTTAGTCAATTAACCATGCATGTGAATGTTGCAACAATGACACAGTGCTATGAACATTTCTAAAATACTAGTCTAAAGTTTTGTATTTACCTGATTGTGTACTTACTACATGTTTCAAAATTTTCATTAATTGATTCTGGGATAATTGGCATCTGGTATATACTTAAACAATTTTGAAGGAATTTCTCCAAAAGTTTTCTTAGCTCTGTCACCCCCATAGAATTTCCTTTCTCTAGGGATAATAGTTTTCTACCTTGTCCTGTATATCCTCTACATGCATGCAACTATATGTATGTGTATTAATATTGGTCTTCTCAACTATACTTTTTATTCCATCTGGTCACAGACAAATTTATTTTGCTCAGCTTTGTATCCTTTATATACTCTTATAAATTATGTCTTCCATAAATAAGAGCCATGTGTATTCATGAACCCTTTCTGAATAGATGTCTAAGAAGAGATAAGGAAAATAACTCATAATTAACTAAATGAGGATATGTGGAAAGAGGTTTCATTAGCAGAAAACATTAGGTAATACTCAAAGACTGCAAGTCAATGGAGAGTTGGAGAATAGGAAGCATGGACTGGATGAAAGCCAAGGGAAATGCATCCAGTGTTAAGAGAGAAGCTGGAAGGTGAGCAGAAGAGATTTCCTGAATGACTTAGGATGAAACAGGAAAAAAAATTATGCTACAATTCAGTGTAAATGGTTCCTTTTAATCAGTTATTTATTCATAATGATACTTGTTGGATGGCATAGGAGACAATAAAACTTCAAATAAAGGTGAAAAACAAGAACTACAAATACAATATATTCAGACTCTAACATATGAGTGAGCAGTGTTCAAAAAGTTTGTGTTTGTGGAACTCAAAGTGAATTTTCCCACAGAAGTAATTAAAAATAGTAATTAGTTTCAAGGCCACCTCTTAAAATCATTTTAACCTATGTTGAACTTGGAATATTTTATTAACAGCACCATTTCAACTATATTTAGGTTGCCATTCATGAAACTATTTATCTGGAGAAGTTAATTTGGAAGTCTGCTTTAGGACTAGCAGAGATGCACCTTGTCTCCTTCAGAGGAGGGGACCTACCTAGCTTCTGAGGGGGGCTGCAAGGAGTCTGGCTGGGCTGATGAGGCAGGTACTCTTGGGGGCAGGTGTGTGCCATGGGGTGAGGAGAAATAGGGAGAATATATCACTACCCACATCACTAACCCTGTCCCTGTTCTATTCTATGTGAAGAACTCCCAGTATTACATAACTTTTTATTTAGGGGCACATAAAGATTTCAGCTGACTCTCCCAAGGCATGTGGTAAATAAGGGATAATGGAATGTATAAAAAAGCATGTGCTCACCCACTCACTCATCAGTAGAAAGCTATTATTTAGCATGGAAGGGCAGATAAAATGCTTCCCAGACAAGGTAAAGTGAAGGAGTTCATCATCACCTACGCATTGTTACATGAAATGTTAGAGGTACTTATTTAAGAAAAAAAAAACAAAACAAAACTATGAACATTAAAATGGCAACAACTTCACAACTATCAACAACCAAATCTAAAAAAAAACAAACTAAGCAAACAACCAGAACAGGAACAGAAGCATAAATATGGAGATCATTGGAAGGTTATCAGCTAGGAGAGAAAAGGAGAAGAATGGGGGAAAAGGCACAGGTATTAAGAAGCACAAACTGATAGATACAAAAAAAATATAGGGAGGGGGTTGTTAAGAATAGTGTAGGAAATGGGAGAAGCCAAAGAACTTATCTGCACCACCTATTGACATGAACTAAGGTGGCGGGACGGGGGTGGGGGAGAGAGTGGAGGAAAGGGGAGTACTGGGCAGAGGTGGGCAAAGCAGAGAAAATTGGGACAACTGTAATAGCATAATCAATTATACATATATATATAATATATATGTATATGTATGTGTGTGTGTGTATATATATATATATGTACATATATATATATATATATATATATATATAGTGCTAAACAGTGAGAGTTCTTCAAGATGAAAAGTATAATAAAAGAAAAATGTATCCTCTTGCTAAATAGTCAGCATGCGAACATTTACATATATAACATTACAAATCTAGCATTAATGTTAGTGCTATCATTAACAATGATGTTGGAAGGCAAGGATGACACCATACAATTACCTGTGAACCAGGCCAATATGGTTGACATGAAGGAATGAAGTAGAATTAATTTGCTTATCCATGGAAATTAATTGGAAGGAAATGCTGAAAATTACATAGAGAACATATTCAAAATTTATTTCACGTGGAAGCTCAAAGACGAAAAGAATTGATTTTTTTCCTTTCAAGTTCTGATTGACAAGGAAGTTAATTCAGGATCAAAGGCCAAAAAAAAAACCCACTCACTTTAGCCACCCAGTTGGTTGGAGTGGTTTTTATCCCGTTCTTGGGTTATCAGCTTGGTGAGTTTCATTTCATATTAATTTACTAAGTTTTAACAAGGCAATTTTTCAACATTCTTGAAATCTTTCTTCTTCTCTGGACATTCTGGGGTACTTTCTCATCCTGACTGGGACAAATGTTGTCACCTCCTGACTTCTCTAAACTCTCTAATTTCCAGTTACCAGTCTAAAGGGAAAATCTAGTCATCTCACTTTCCACCTTAATCTCTTTCAATCTCTCTTTCTATTGCCCTTGAGATATATTTGAAACAACCTGGCATGACTTTAAAACCTTTTGAGGACTGGCCTCTTTATCTTTCTAGTCTCCTTTCCTGCCTCTCCATTTTTCACCTCTACTCCAGCCAACCGTCTCTACAACCAGTAGGTTTGCAGGTTGTTTCTTCTACCAATTTCAATGTGTTTCCATTTCCTCCTATAGAGCACAGCTACTTACTCATTGAGATTCAGGTGAGACAGATACATCCCTGAAAACCCAGGTCTAGCCTGGTGTCCTACTCTGCTCCCCAGACATTCTTCAGTGTGTGTTCTTCTGTCTCTTCTGCCTTTTCATTATTTCACTGAAAACTCCCTGAGGGTGGGTAGCAAACCTGCCTTATTTATCTTTGTGGTTGGAGGATTTACCTCAGTGCCCAACAGACAATAGAATTTTTATTAATAATAATAACATAAGAATAATTGTAACATTTATGACAAGTTGAGCACTGTTTGTGCCAGTATTTTACCTAATATTGTATATTCTTTTTCTAATTCCATATTCAAAATAGTTTTACAAAGTAAATATTACTCTTTGTTCTTAAGAAGGGGAAACCTGAGAGAATTTAAAACCTCCCCAGGACTATAAGTAATATCGGTGAAATGACTCAACTCATGTTTGTTGGACACAGGATTCTATTCATTTGGACTATGTTATATTCCTTTTAAAATATTGGTATACCTAAAATTTAAAGGGGTACACTTTGAGCTCTATAGATACAACTGAGAATCAGGCAATGGGTGAGGTTGAAGATCTAAGGAAATATGTACAAATGGCAGCCTAGATGGACAATTTTGACTAAGTACGAGGCATCAAAGACATGCCATAATAAGTCCTACTTTCTATTTGCATTGCTACCTATTTCTTTGCAGTGTTCAAATACTGTGTGATTAATACTATCAATAATTTTCTAAATATTCATGTTGAAACATTTTATCCCCCCATTTTGACAAATAGGAAGATGTACTGTTTATTTTCATATGTCTTGTGTTGAGGAGTTGGGATAAAAATTAGACAATTCTTAATGAGACTCCTTGATTTAACCAAACTACACTATAAATGAATGAACAATAAGTAAATTAATTTTTATTTCAGAAGATAATGAGATATAACTCCTCAAATAAAAAAATTCTAAGGCAGGATAGTAAGAAGCTAGAAAAATTCCTTGGCCGAGTGGAACAGGGAAACGGAGACAACCAGCCAAACAAACTGGCTGAGCAAGTTACAGTCAGATATAGAAGGTCACCTCCCGAGAGATAAGGTCTAGGCCTCAGTTATATTTTAGCTCGAGGGCCAGAAAAGCAGCAAACCAGGTGCAATGACTAATGACCTCCTGCCCTGACACTGACTCTTGTTGCTTCTTGTATCTACGCTGAACTCTCCCTTATTTTACTGTCCCCAGTTTTAATAAATGTACCCTCATAATCACCTGGACTTGTGTTGTGAAATCTGTCCTACATGGTCAAGAGCCCAACACACTACCTGCTGCTGGCCCAAGGCAGATCCATATATATCCATCCTATTTGCTTCATTTATTTTCCCCCAGACCCACTATTTATTTAAAAAGATTTTATTTATTATTTTTAGATAGAGGGGAAGGAAGAGAGTCAGAGAGGAAAAGAGACATCAATGTATGGTTGCCTTTCACCTGCCTCCAGCCATAGACCTGGCTGGAGACCTGGCTTGCAACCTGGTTATGTGCTCTGGCTGGGAATTGAACCAGCAACCTTTGGTTTCACAGGCTAGCACCTTATCCACTGTGCCACCAACCATGGCCTCATTATTTATTTTATTACCATATATCTTCATAGTAACTTGAGGCCTAGAGGTCATGAATCTATATTTAATTTTTTTTTTTTGAAATCTAGCAATTAGAGAAAAAGCCCTCCTCATTCTGATACAATGACTTATGGAAGATAATTTGTCAAGTAAACCTTTTAGGGTAAAAATAAAAACCATATACTAAAAATATTTTTAAAGTTTAGAGGGAATATTTCCTAGTTCCAGAGAGGGCTATGTTCCATTCATAAGTCTTGAAAGAATAAGATTTCAAGACATAGAAATAGCTTGCTGAAGTCTACATTGATAAATAAGTAATTCGTAATCACTCTCAACCTCTTCAAGAAGACGTAAAGTACAATTTGTGTTCAATTTCATTCTAGTCCTCAAAATTCTGATTCCTGTATTCTATGCTCCATCCCCACCCCCATTCCTTTCTGTCATTTCCGAAAACTTCCTTTTGACTTCTTGTCACAAGAATCATCAGAAATGATATATAAAAAGGGAGACAACATTCAAATCCATTTCAGGACACAAAATTTGAGTCCTATCAATTTAACTATTGTGCCAAAGGCAGATTATTTGGCAAGTCTTTGTCCCAAAATAAGACTGACAAAATGATACAAATAATGATGTCTATCATTTGCTGAATTCTTTCTGTAAATCAATACTGTGTTAAAGTTTTAATGTACATTATTATATTTCATTCTTTCACACATAAAACACAGGAGAAGAGTGCTATTAAAATTATTCTCCAATGAGTTGGCCCCGGCCTGTGAACCCAAAGGTTGCTGGTTTGATTCCCAGTCAGGGCACATAACCAGGTTGCAAGCCAGGTCTCTAGCCAGGTCCATAGCTGGAAGTAAGTGAAAGGCAACAATACATTGATGGTTCTCTCCTTTTCTTCCTCCCTCTATGCCCTTCTTTCTGAAAATAATAAATAAAATATTTTAAAAAATCATTCTCATTTGTCAGATGAAGAAGCAAAATATCTTACCCATGGTCACAGAGACTATAGGGATGAAGGTGGGATTCAAAACCTTGTTAACAAACTTTAAAACTGCTCTTAGCCCTGGCTGGTAGCACAGTGGATAAGGTGCCGACCTGCGAACCCAAAGGTCGCAGGTTCGATTCCCCAGCCAGGGCACATAACCAGGTTGCAAACCAGGTCTCCAGTCAGGTCTGTGGCTGGAGGCAGGTGAAAAGCAACCATACATTGATGTCTCTCTCCCTCTCTGTCTCTCTCCCTTCCCCTCTTTCTAAAAATAATGAAATAAAATCTTTAAAAAAAAATTAAAAACAACTGCTCTTAACCAAGGTCAAACTGGTTAGCCTTTCATCTAGTACCCTTGGGGAGCTTGCTGTGCTAAAATTCGCTTTTCTTTTTTAAATATCTTAGATGTTTCTAAAAATATTCATGACCAAGAATCTTAATGAATCCTAGATTAGAAATCTTTGAGTGTAAATGTATAAAAGGAATCACTCCTGTTTTGGCAATGTCTACTCACCTGCTCATTGAATTCAAGTCCTGCTTTACAGTGAAATGGGTTAGTGACCAGCACTTTTTCACCTGTCCTAACCAGGAGCTGGACTAAGGCAAAACAAACAAACAAAAACAAAACCAAAGTCCTTGGGGTGCAGAATTCAAGTAGGCACTCATTCTCATTCTCAATGTGGTACAAATACAGGGTCCACACCTGATGAGTGCCTCCTTAAACGTTACTCCCTGCCTTCTCACTTCTCTCTACCTCATCCCACTTTGCTTCCAACATTCTAATTAAAATCTGGGTTTGGATATCTTGGCTCATGGGCCCAGTGGAACTTTATTTACTATCCTTGACCAGTGGGAAATAGTTAATTGTTTACTAATAACTTTTTCTTTTTTTCCTCCTCTCTAGAATATTACTTACATATTCAGAAAAGTCTCTGGATCTTTATCAAAACATATGTTTTCAGGAAAATAAAAATAATAGTTATCTTGGTATTGGGAAAGTGACTGATAGATCACACAGTATATACATTCATTAGCCAAATTAGGGGTTAACTGCCCTAGAATTTGCTATGTTCCATGCACATCAATAATTACTGAAACACTCTCTAAAGTTCTTTATGTGATAAAAGTCTATGATGCTAATAAAATTGGGATGTCTTTGGAGGGGATACTGTGTTCTTATATAACATTTTTAAGGTTTACAAAGTATCTTCAGGAATAGAGTTCCTTCAGAGATACCTCTAAAATAGAAAGTTTTAATTTAATTTTATTATTTTTTTTATTACAAGTTGGAGGTGAAGAGATCACTGGACATACACAATACAAGAATGTAGCCCAGTCAGTTTCCAACAAAGATTTTCTTTTTTCATGTGTTTTTTATTTGCTTGTTCTAAATCATTAACTTAAGAATTTATACATTTTCTCTACCCAGAATTTCAAACTAGTGGAAAAATGTGCCTGGAAATTTTGATTCTTTTAGAACTTCTTGAAATCTTTAATTCTCCTGGATTTTAATCAATATAATAAAAATGGTCTGGAAAGATTGTTATCTCTTCCTGTAAATTGGGCCAGCACAACTAGCTTGGCCAGATAATTCACAAACAAACAATCAAACAAAACCTCATTCAAACAACAACAAAATACACAAATGATTTCTTTGTCTTGTTATCTAAATCTCCCTTATGCCTATCATGTATTACAGTGAGGGTTTTGAACCATCTGGGAAAAAGATAACTAGAGACAAATACTGGCTTTGATGCAGGTGAGTGAAGTCAGTTGGGAAAGCATGCCTTGCACCTGTGATCAAAATGTAATTCCTATTAACCAAACCTAATGCCTATTAACTTAGTTTTTCATGTCTCTCTGAATCTCTGTATTTGGTTGTGCCTTCCCACAATGACTCTGGGCTTGGACATGTGATTGACTTTGGCTGGTGGAACAGAATCAAACTTGAGACAAGCAGTTAGTAAGTGGTTGTTATTTTAAGAAATAATAAAAATAAGTGGTGGTTGTTTTCAGATGCTTAAATTTGAGGGTAGTTTGTTATGTAGTGTAGCTGATAGATTATGCTTTCCTCTGAATTAAATAAACTAACTGCTTATCTCAATCAGAGAAGCTAGAACACTCCATAGTAGAATTCCCCTTCCCCTACCTGATTCTTAAGAGGGCAGAGAGTATCCAGAGTTTATCATAAGGATAGAAGACAATTAAGAATAAAATTCATATAGTCCATAGATAAACAATTTTATTTGTTTATTTTAAACAAATAGCCATATGTAAGTCAAGATATATGTAGATATTAGCCATTAATTCATAAACCCCACCCAACAGAGAAATATTAAGTTTGATGCAAACTCACCAAATTCTTATGCAGAAAAATCATCTTACCTTGGAAAACGTCAGAGAGAGGACAGAAAGTCGTAGCTCTTTCCAGGACTGTCTTTCCTGGAGAAGAATCATAAAAGAAGAATAAATGAAATGCTTCATGGGTTAGCATCAATATGGAAGGAGAGAATATGCTGCTTCTCCAACATCAACAACAAAATCAATCAGTTGATTGAGCACTGTGTGCAAAGCACCATGGTATGATAGTCCAGCAGACGCCTGGCATTTTGATGATCACTTCACATACAAATTAGGCATTACATGACATGAGGGAATTATAATTCTTATTTACACATGGCAAGAAATGAAGTCTTATCAGCTTTCTAATAATTGACCCATGAACACTGAGACAGTGAATGCAAAAATCCAACTTGAAACACATGATCCTTTTGTGATAGTCCAGCCTTCTTCATTATGCTACACTAGATAAATATAGTTCAAGGGCACATGTACTCAAAGATTTTATCATGGGGTATGAGTGTGTGTGTTTTTATGCTAAGTGCTGAAGGAGAGCAAATGTGGAAGATCTCTCTATTGGTTTAAAAGAGAAGGTTTTTGGAGAATGTAAGGCAAGCTGAGCTCTGTAAACTTGCTCTAGAGTCTATGTACCTGTACTTTTTAGTGTTCCCACTGTGTGAAGACCACAAAGTTTTCTGATACTCATTGCCCTTTCATTATAGCTTCTGATCTCATCATTAAAATATTACACATAGATTTGCACCCTTAAGCAACTCCTTTTTCTTTAAACTGTATTCTTATCAAAAAATTCCCTTTTCCACAATTGTCAGTTTAAGTAACCTGACAGTTTATAAACCAAACTTACACAACATCTCTTGCTTTTTTTTTTCCTGTCCAAAAGGAGGGATTCAGACTACTGATAAAGAGAGTTTGCTGAAAGGCCAGTGACCTGTATTTTTTGAGCAGAACAGCAATCAAAATTTGCCAAAGGCACAAAAGAGAGAGGTACTTTGCTGTGAATAATAGAGGTGCCACTTCTTATGCTTTATTTTAGTTTGTTCTGTCTCAAGTGGACACTCAACACACTCAATGAAGCAATGAAATAAAGCTAAGGAAATGAGCAATTTCCTTTGATAGGTGTCATCCGAGCCACATATAACACTAGGACAAAATTAAATTATTCTGACTAGGAATGAAACTTAGACAGTGATACAGATTGGGCAAAATACATTCAGTATGTCCTTAGCTTAATACCTTTTGAAGACCTAAAAGGCTTATACTCTAACACTAAATTGTTGGTATTTTCCAACATTATTAGGTGGTAATGAAAGAAGGGAATTAGAAGATAATTAAAAGCATCTTTATGTCTTTTAGAATTAAAAGTATTTTAATATTTCCAAATGTTACATATTTATAATGATTTTAATACTGATAAATGCTCTATATTATATCCAAATTCTTATTGAATTCTTTAAGTAAAATTTACTGTAATTTTATTCTGAATCTTACTTTTAAAACTTAGACATTGGAATCCAAAAAACTACTGCTTTTTACTTATATCAAATCCTATTTGGTATAGGGTAGACTTTGCTGTTGACCCAAAATATGGTTTAAAAATTAATAGAAATATAAATAGCATATTTGAGACAAAATGCAGAATATCTTTTTGTATGGGACTTGTCTTGCATTTCAATAACAGCTTCATGTATTATTTCAAAATACTTTTATTTATAATTTTGATGTAAATATTTTAAATGGATTTAAGCAGACCTTTGTAGACTGGCCCTGGGGTTGCATTGGCTTCAGAGAGCTTCCAGCACTTTGCTCCCCTGGGAAACAGCTGAGCCAGTTGGATTTTGGTCATGTGAAAGATAGGTTGTCATGACATACACATGAGACACATCTCCTTGACTTCTGAGCCTGTTCTCTATCAGACAAAGGCATCAGTCTGCACCTTGGCCTGTTGGACACTGTTAAAGTATTAGTATTGATGATGTGGTTGCCCAGATTAAAGCTGAGCCATTTGAAAAACATTTTTTTAGAAAAAATTAAGCCAATTATTGATTACCAGGGTAATGTGGAATTGGGAAAATATGAATTGTCAGACCAATCCACTACTTAATGATTTTGGTAAAAATTTCCACTTTCAAGAAGATGTTTTACAAATACTAGAAATATATTTTATTATAAAAGTTATATTTCCTTTATGATGTGCCTACCTGCAAGCAATATAATAGTACCACAGTTATATAAGAAAATATAGTTAGGGAAAATATCTTGAAAAAGACTTCCTTACAGGCATTCACAAATGTTTATCTTAAGAAAAGAAGGAAAGAAAGAAACCTGGGAGCTTTGACCAATTTATAGTATTCCCTGATGGATAACATGGAAAACCTTACCACAAAAGAGTCTAATAGTCTAATTGAGTTTAGTGTAATACAAGTTTTACAGCACAATATATCTCTGTCTTTAATAAATGTTATATTCTCTAGTTTAAAATCTTATGAGTCAATTTGTAAACCAATATATGTACTATAATATACAGTTTTCAGTAGCTCATGTGAAAAATCATGAAGGGTTTAAGGGGGAAAGAATATATATTGCAAACCTTTGTGTTTTTCATTTTTATCCCCAGAAGTACTGTAATCAAACTGTATCTACAAAAGCAAATTAAAGTGAAGACTTGGGTGAGCAGTTAACCAGATAATTCTTTTACCAGAGAACTTCATTTTATTTTTTTCCTTAACAAAATAATAGGAAGGCTTGGGGGCTCTCTATGTTGGCTAACTTGATATGGTAGTTTTCTCAGCTTCCACTTTTCCTCAACTCTGTTAGATTCTGATCTCAACAGGTAGAATAAAAATAACCATGCATGTATATGGGTCTATGTTTGCTTGGTTGTGTATGTATACGTATTTATGTTTGCCTGTGTACACATAATTGTATATATGTTTTCATTTCTATTTCAATGTTTGACTAAAAAAAAGCCACAAAAATGTTTTTTAATGAAAATGTAATGGGTGTTCATAACAGCCTTATTTATAATAACCAAATGCAGGAAACAGACAAAAATACCCATCAATAAATAAGTGGATCAAAAAACTGGTACATTTACACAAGGGAATATTAAGCAGCAGAAAGAAAGAAGGGATTCCTACCTTTTGAGACAGCATGGAAGGAACTGGAGAGTATTATACTTAGTGAGATAAGCTAGGCAAAGAAAGACAAATACTATATGATCTCACCTATAAGTGGAAACTAATGAAAAAAAAAAAAAAAAAACAATAACATGAGCAGAACAGAACCAATGACATGAAAATAAGAAACAAACTCAGCAACCTGAGGGAAGGAGGAAGAGGGATAATAGGGGAAAGAAGGGGAAGGGTCTTGTCAAGGAGTGAGTATAAAGGAACCATGGACATGGACAACAGGGTGGGGATTGACTGTGGGAGTGGGGGAGGGCAGGTGGGGCATGGAGAGCAATGGGAGATAAATGGAACAACTGTAACTGAAAACCAATAAAATTAAAAAAGAAATTTAAAAAAGAAAGGAAAAGTAATGGGTCAAATTTTCACCTTATTATACAATTTCCTTGAATTTCAGTTGTATTTTTGCTAAGAAAAACATATTGGTATTTCAACAGAGCTTCATGTTTTTCCAGTCTCCTTCATGACCAATAAGAATCCAAGTTTTCTTTGTGATTTTCTTAGATTGATGAATGAACATTTTACTATTTTTAAAACTGAACAATGCAAAAACATTTAAATGTTGCATGCAGTTTTCAAATAAACAAGTGAATGAGTTTAAGATACATGAACGTTCTGTTTCATAATTAGCTTATGCTTCTGAAGAGACTCCATGGGACTATTCAACAAATACACACAACAGTCAGGGCTATTCTATATTTAAAAATCAGAAATGGTCATGTCTGATTATTTTATTAAATAAATTATTTTATATGATAATATATTTTATAAAATAACAAATTATTTTATATAATAGTTGCAAGGGCTCAGAATAAGTTACTGCCCAATATGTAGAATGCAAATAAGCACTGAGCCTGGATTAGGGGAAGGGCCTAATTTCTGAGAAAAGATCATTCACATATATTTAGTGACCTGCCATTTCTTTTCAGAAGCTACATGTTGGCCAAGTAATGTGCAGGCAATGGTCATAAAATGGTTGATAAGACAGACATGGTTTTTGCCCTTAAAAGCTTTATAATTTGTGGATGGGGCACATGTTAAACAACTGACAATAAGCCAGTTATCATAAGTTTTCTAAGTTTATATGCAGTGTCAAATTCTCCACTAGTGCATGAGCTTCCATCTCCTCTTGCTTAGGTATGATCACTAATAACTTTCTTCATTTGACAATGACACTTTCTTTTTATAATCAATTGTTTTCCTCCTTACAGATTATCCTCATATGCATACAACTGACTCTAACTTCACCTATTATAATTTATATTCTTTTAAATATTTTACTCATTTATTTTTAGAGAGAGGAGAAGGGAAGGAGATAGAGAGGGAGGGGAATACTTATGTGAGAAACATCAATCAGTTGCCTCTCATACATGCCCCTACCAATCCCACAACCCAGGCATGTGCCTTGAACCAGCAACCCTTTGCTCTGCATGCCAATGGTCAACCAACTGAGCCACATTGGTCAGGGCTTATTTAATTTATATTCTTAATCCTATTTCTTCATTATTTACTGCTTCATTCCATTGCTGCCTTCCATAGCATATCTCCCTTAAGAACTATCAAAACCCATGGTTTCTAATTCCTCTCTTTTCATCAGGCTTTCATTCTACCATAACTTCCATTAACAATGGTACTAATGACCGCCATGCTCCTAAATCTAATGGCCAATTATCAAGCCTCATCTTACTTGACCTATTAACATAGAGTTCATCAATTTCTTCTTTTTGTACACTTTTTTTTCACCTGGTTTAATGACACCAAAGCCTGGTTTTCTTATTAACTCACTGGTCATTTCTTCTTAATCTAATCTACCTTTTCCCTTGTCTCCCATATATATTACTATTGGAGGACCTGAGCCTATTCCTTGGATATCCTTTATTTGCTTTCTATACTCACTTTTTATATGGCTACAGGCTTAAAATTTAGTATGAAAATTACTCCCATATCTGTATCTTCAGCCATAATCTTACCTATCTCCAACTCCAAATTAGCAAATTAATCTCCCACCTTGAATCTCTACCTAAGATGCAAAATAAATATATCTAAAAATGATATCTTTTTAGAAAGACTTTATTCATTATTTTCAGCAAGAAGGACAAGGAGGGAGGAATGACCAGCTAAGGACCTGGCTGGAGACCCGGTTTACAATCTGGTTATGTGCCCTGGCTGGGAATGAACCAGGGACCTTTGGGTTCGCAGGCCAGCTTCTATTTACTGGGCCACCAGCCAGGGCTCAAAGCTGATATTTTAACATTCTTCTCTCAAAACCTGATCCACCCCTAGCTTTCTATGTCATAGTTAAGGATAAATCCATCCTTCCAATTGTCCAGGCTGAAAACTTTGTTGTTATTCTCAAATGTCTTTTTCTAATCTCCACTGTTAATTTATCTCGAACCATGTGCTCTCTTCAAAATATTTCAAAACTCCAATGACCTCTTAACCACTTACTCTGCCAAATCACTGGTTTGAGCTGTTATCATCTCTTCTTTACTAACTTACAAGACTCTTGTAACTTATCTCCCTCCTTCTACTTGTGTTCCCCTCACCCAGTTTATTCTCATCCATAAACCTTCAGAAGCTCCCCATTATACCCAGAGTGAAACCAGAGTTCACCAATAGCCAATAATACCTTAGTGATCTGATGCTTCTTACATTTCTAATCTTATCTCTTACTATCTTCTTCCCACTCATGCTTTTCACATATATTGACTTTCTTAATGGTTCTTGAACATGTTATATGCACTTCAACCTTACAGACCTTTGCATTTGGTGTTTCTTGTCTGAAATGCTCCTCTCCCATCTATCTACCTGGCTTATTCCTTTTCAATGGTACTCTCTTCATATGTCCTAACCTGTGCCCATCCAAAGATTATAAGTAGAACATTTGATCTCCCTTACCTTGGTAAACATTTTTATTTCCTCTCAAACAAAGTGTCCCTTTCTAAATCACATTTATTTTATTTATTTTATTTTTTGGATTACTGTCTATCTCTGCTCACTAGAACATAAGTTACATCATCATAATGCATTTTTAAATAATCAACTGGTCTACTCTTCTGTCTCTTAATCAGGTGATTAAGAGACTTCTAAAATGTTGAAGCTAGAAATAGACATCTCCACTGCCCCTAAGTTTGTGTATATTATGCAAACCTTGATTTTATTTACAATTATCTTTCATACAGATCTAATCCAATAAAGCTGGGTGATTTGCTTAAACTTTTATTTGATAGAATAATCTATTCCAGTAAGTTTATTTTTGTGTTATTTTTTGTTCTGTTTTTTCATTTGTTTTGTTTGGCTATGAGCACTTCACAAATACATTAAAATATTTTCTTACTTCACCTATGTGTACCTATTCCTCAGTATCAAAGTTAGGAGACCATACACCATACAAGAGAACCTAAAGTCTACAGTTAAATAGCATGAAGATGCTGATTGCAATAGGAACTTTAAGGGCTGAGAAATGGGAGATGGAAATGAAAAGGGGAAGACAGTGTTAAAAGGGAAGATTGAGAATACTATAGGTGAAATGTCACCTTGGCACCAATTAAAAGGTAGAAATTTTTTAGTGTCAGGTTATTGGCTTGTAAGCTTGAAAAAGTTATAGGTAATTTCTGAGTCCTAATTTCCTGGGAATGAAATAGGAATAATATTGCCCATTTCACAGAGTTGTCTTCTAAGCATGAAATGGGATTACAATGTGTAGAGCATATAGTTACTGCTGGCATTTGATAGGCACTAATAAGTGGTAATTCTCATTATTATTGTCTTTATTACCAATTTTTTCAGGAGCAGTTGGATCTAGTAATGTTATGACTCAATACTCTTCAAATATGTCTCAATTAGTCATTATTATGACATAACAAGCAACTACAAAATATCCTTGGCATACAACTATCTGCGTGTATTTCTTGCTCACAAAAGCAGGTATGATTCTGTTACATACCTCAGGAGCTGGGAGTGGCTGTGGTTTATGATCCAGCTGCTACGACTCTACTCCAGGGACTTCCTGTCCTCCCTCCTGGTCAGTGGGCCTGCTGACTGTGTCCTTCTCATGGCAGTAGAGAGAACAGAAAAGAGAGGATGCCCAACTATGCAAATGCCCATTTGTAGTTTGTAGCATGACTCCTAATATATCATTGCTTTAAGCAAGCTATACAGCCTATCTAAAGACATGGGACAGGCAAGTATAGCTCTTTTTGTGGGAATAACTGAAAAGTTATATGGCAAAGCATGTTAATGAGAGTGAGGAGGTGGAAAAACTGGGGTCAACTCAACTTTCAACAATACCTGGGATTCAAAAGAAGACAGAAAGTAATGAGGTCAATCCCTGCTCCCTTGAGAAGCAAAATGAAATCCAATATTAGATGCTAAGATCAAATGAGCAATATACATTAATATTTTTAAATATTTTTAATTGAAATTACTGAAACAGTTTACCATGTAAAAGGAAAATTTAATGTAGTGAGGAAAACCCATGGGAATACTTTTCTTAATAGGGTTATTTCCTTGAGATACAAAAGGAAACATAAACCAGGAGGGTATTTTGTTTTATTACTTATTGAGTTATTTATCCAATAAAGATTTATTAATTACCCACTATGTGCCAGGCAGCATGTTGTATCAATAGCCAATTATGTATTAGCAGGAGGGTGCAGTGATAAATGAATATGGAGATTTCACTGGAGTAGGAGAATTAATATAGGCAGAAATAAGAATACTACAATATGAAAACTGAAAAATGACACAAGAAAGGTAATGAGGGAGGGAGCAATTACTTCCCACTGAGAATATGCATACATACATATTAAAAACTCAGTTTATAAAATCTATGACTGTTGATAGGAAATCAAGGCAACATAAAGAGAGATGTCAATTGAAATTGATTTGATTTTGTGTCCAACTCTGATGTAGCAACATAATTTCTTGATATATGTTTCTAAATAATCAGTTAAGATTAGAACTTCAAGCTTTATAAATAAAAACCTAATCTGGCCTGTGAAAATGACTTTCTTTTATTAATGCAATGCTAAAAAGGAAAAAGAATTAGAACAGGACTCAAATGGTTACCAATGAGAAAAGATTTGCATAAGTCATCTGATTCAGTACAGCTATTATCTCTAAGCCATTATTTCCTGCTAGCTTGTAATAATTTTATTTGGTTGGATAGTCACACTGAGGCCCATGTTTTAGATGAGTATTTTTCACATTGCCTAATGAGGAATGGGAGAGGAAATTCATTTTTGTCCAAAGAAAAGCACTCAGAAAAACATTATAACTTTGTTTTTATAAGGTTAATCTTAGTAAAATAGAAAGAAAATTGTGTATTTGATTTAGTGTTATTGCAACATTAGAAATTAAGCAAACCATAACAGATCAGGCTCCATGTTAAGAATTATTTGCCACTTTCTACAAACTTGTTAAGTTTTTGTTACTCTGATGTGCAGACTCATGTGTGGTAAATTTTAGCTAGGAGATAAAATACCAAAGCTGTGAAGACATTTTTTTAGTACTCAGAAAAAAAAATGTCTTAAGAAAATGAATAAAACTTCTTGAGTTTAATTTAAACAGGTGGCTAATGAAACTTTTTAATAAAAGGAAGAATAATTTTTAGCTTTTCAAACCGATAGCATGGTTAAATTACGTGAACCTCTTAAAACAGTATAAAAATTATTGCACCAGAGATATAATTCTGAAACTTCTGCGTACATACCTTCAAATTTAATCACTTCAATTTTCTTGATATATAAAATTTATACATTCTTAAATAGATTTCTATTAATCAAATCTATTTTCCCAGTGACCTATATAATCATTTTAGAGTTATTTTACCTTCGCTTGAAATTACCTATCTTTAGCATTTTGGTTGAAAATATTTCCCTTGTGTTCTATTATTCATTGGCAATACTTGGTTAAGCCATTGTATGCAAATGTACAGACTGACTGGAAATCATGCACATTTTCATACATATGAATATTTTCTTGACAATTCAGAATTAATCCATATACCCTGCTAACCCAATTCTTCAGAATAAATAATCACCTTCTAAGGTAACTAATCCCCATGTGTCACATTTATTAATATAGTTTTTTCCTCTTTGAAAATGTTATTTTTACTGTTTACTGGCCACAATTCTCTGCTTCAATAGTTGTATTATTCCAGTTCTCAGTTCCAATCAACAGAAAGTGGTTCTGGCTAAAATAATCTGAAAAGTGATTTATTACAAAAACTTTGGGCGGCTCACAAAAATATTAGGAAGATGAGAAAACTATAGTTAAGGTTAAGTGGCCATTAAAAGTACCCCAGACTAGGCCCATGGCTGGTAGCTCAGTGGATAATGCGCTGGACTGTGAACCCAAAGGTCACAGGTTTGATTCCCAGCCAGAGCACATAACCAAGTTGCCAGGTCTCCAGCCAGGCCCTTAGCTGGAGGCAGGTGAAAGGCAACTGTACATTGATGTCTCTCTCCCTCTCTGCCTATCTCCCTTCCCCTCTCTCTAAAAATAATAAATAAAATATTTTTAAAAAGTACCCCAGATTATATTTTAAATCATAACTGGTGAGAAGAGAGAGGGGTGGGGGGAAGAGGAGAAAAAATGGGAAGGGGAGGAGTAAAGGAAGATACATGAGGTCTTTCTGGAAGAAGTCCAACCATTGTAATATAACAAGAACAATTTGAATGACGTTGATGTCACAATGGCAGCCAAGAGGAGTGGACTGGAACACACACGTGAACAATGACTGCTGCACTAGTCAGTGGGGGCGGTAGAGGCCTTTGAGTGAGCATGTGCACTGCGTGGCCATCACATTCAAAATGACTGAGTGAGCAGAGCAACAAATCTGCACCAAATTTTGTGTTAAACTTGAACATTTTTCTGCAAAAGCTATTCAGATGACTCGTAAGGACACAGTTATGGGCAACTGGTGATTGGCAGCTTCACCATGACAATGCACCCACTCACACATCACATCTAATGCAAATTTTTTTGTGTGAAACATCAAATCACCCAGGTGACTCGGCCCCTCTAAAGCCCAGATTTGGTGCCCTGTGACTTCTGGCTTTTCCCGAAACTAAAACCATCTTGAAAAGGGAAGAGATTTCAGACCATTGATGACATACAGGTAAATACAACAGGCAACTGATGATGACTAAGAGAACTGGGTGAGGTCCCAAAGTGCTTACTTTGAAGGGGACTGAGGCATCATTGTTCTATGTACAATGTTTCTTGTATCTTCTTCAATAAATGTCTCTATTTTTCATAATACATAGCAGGGTACTTTCTGGATAGACCTAACCAAGCCTCATAAGTTGAAGAATTTCTCATATATGGAAGAGAATTCAAATCCTGGGATGCACAAATGAACACCACTTGTACCCTACAGCTCTATAGTATTATTTCATAGGTCATGGAATGCTGTTATGTGAGATTAAAACAACAATGTAATGAACTTCCATGTGGTGATAAACAACAGAACAAATATAAATAAATAACTAGAACAAGGTAGGAAAATGCTACATATTAGATATACCTTGGAGATACATAATGCACATGGACATAAAAAATATCTTAAACTTAAACAGTGAGAGACAGACTCATAGACAGAGAGCAGGATGACAGCAGGAGATGGGGTGGGGGGGAAGGATTGAGCAAAAAGGAAAAAGGACTCATGGACATGGACAACAGCATGTTGTTTTGGGGGGAGGTGGTATAAGGGGACTAAATGGTGATGGAAAAAGATAAATCAAGAAAGTTTTCTAAATTTACTTGACTTTGGAGATTATATATATATGAGAGAGGGAGAGAAGAAGAAGAAGAGGAGGAGGATGAGGAGGAGGAAGAATAAGAAGGAGGAGGAGGAGGGAGGAGGAGGAGGAGAGGGAGGAGGAGGAGGAGGAGGAGGAGGAGGAGAAGAAGAAGAAGAAGAAGAAGAAGAAGAAGAAGAAGAAGAAGAAGAAGAAGAAGAAGAAGAAGAAGAAGAAAGGAGGAGGAGGAGGAGGAAAGAGAGATTGCTCTTATAGTAGCACAGTTAGGTGTATATCTAACAACTATCTCAACATCCCATCATCTCTCTTCCTAACCTTTATTTTGTCCATCTTCTTCATGACCTTATTCAGGCATGGCCAGCTTCATCAGGCCTGGGCATCTTTCCTACTTGACTAAGATAATCATGGTCATGCAATGCCCTTTCACCCAATGAGATGTCAGTGGCTGTTGGCTAGGATTTCTGGAAAGTTTTCTTAAAATCTTACAAATAAATACAAACATGAATTAAATTCTTTATTTCTATGGACTTTGCCTTGTTTAGATGTGATGCCCTCAATAGTTGTAGCCACATTGCAACCACAAAATGGGTGAGTTTGAGGAAAAAACCTATTCCAAAGGAAGTCAGAGAAGTAGTACCAACATCTATATCATATGACACCTAGAGTCAAGTCGCAAATGAAATGTTACATTCTATTTTTCCTGAAGCTTTTCAAAAGCATCTCACATGAAATACATTGAACATCTTGAACATGTTCCATGAGATATCCTTTAGAAACTATGAATAGATAAAATTCTAAGTTCTAAGCCTTATTCTGAGCACCACCTTCCTAGTTTTTTCTATTATTATCAAACAAAACATTCCCTGTCCACATCATACTTGATAGGGCTGCATTTCATTTGAATAGATATTATTTATTTATTCAATAAATTAGTTGTAGCTAACTACTCAGGCAAGTAATAATGTTTTTGAAATCTACTGCCCCCCCCCCCCCGACTTCTTGCACAAATGTGGATAAAACATCAACAACAAACAGAGTCTAGTATTAAACTTGGCATGGGATGGGAACTGTTGTTTAAAGTTTAAACCAATGTCTGATTTGTTGTTTGAACGTTCCCTGAGGGAGGCAAGATTGTAAATACAAACTTGAGCATGAAGGGAAAAGATTCATACAAATTATCTGGCACTTGACTAGCACATTGCAACTGCTATCTCAGAATGTGTTATTTTTCTTTAGTTCTAACGTTAGGCAGCCAACAAATCTTCATTTCTGAGAGTTCAGTAATGTTTTGAGCACTAATTATGGTTTGCAAAAAATGCATATTTTGAAAACCAAGTATTTAAACCATTAAAAATCAAAGGCATCCATAGTTAGCATCAACATAGTAATCAACACATATGTCCTCTATTGTAATATGAGAGCATCCCTCTGGCTCATTCTTCCTATATACAGCCTGTCAGAAAAAAAAAAATGTCCTTTCCTCTGACAGCCAATTTCTCCTGTGGGTGCCATAGCCCTCAGCTTAGTAAAGATGAGGGAGCTCTGCAAAGCTGTGAAATCCAACATAATAAATAGGGCTGTGAGGGTGGAGAAATTAGCCAAGGAAGAGAGAACAGGAGCCTGGAACAAGGAAATACCAGATACTGCTTCTACTCCGACCCTCTAACAAATCTTCTGCCACTCTTTCTTCTAACATTCATGAAGAGATAGATGGAGAACAAGGGAGGGAGAAAAAGAAGGAAGGAGGGAGGGAGGTGGGAAGGGAGGTAGGGAGAGAAGGAGGGGCAGAGAAACACAGAGGGAGGGAGGGAGAGGGAGAAGGGGAGAGAACAGCCATTTTCAACTAATAGGTTATTTTTGGATTGAGTTCTTTTAATTCTGAATGTCATATTTTTTCTTTGTTTTTTCCAAGTGTTTTCAAACTTTGGATGCCAGTAATTCACTCTTAAATCCATTCAGTGTCATTTTAAAAAATAATATATGAGTTTGTCTGTATATTCCTTTACTGTTATGTACTCCGGCTGAAAATCATATGCTCTCAAAATGAAACTTCCACTAATTCATATTTCCATCTTGCTCCTCCAAAGTTTTCACCACAAAACTTAATCTAGTAGTCATTGGAGAGACATACATTGTTATATATATATATATATATATATATATATATATATATATATATATAGTTTGTTGTTCTACCAATTTAGTATATTGAGGTTTCAGTCTGTGAGGTACTAAAACTTGAATAACATTTTGTAAATTTGGAATTTTTGTTCTTTGTCCTTTCATTTCAGCTTCATTCTGTCATCCATTCATCTCTTCATTGCTTACATATTTATTGAAAGAGAATTAAGATTCTTTTATTTTAAGTTTGGAAGTTTCTATGAAAAACCAGAGTGAATATATTTAATGGCATATTATGGATCTCCTCATACTAAGCTAATGCTCAGAACCCTTGTAAGATCTGTCAGTGTTCCAGATAACTATTAACACAACTAATCTGAGAAGTAAATGGGCTGGGATGCTGCAAACCTGAACAGGCACTCAAGTGAATTGATGTTGGGGATAGATCCTTTACAGAATCTTTACAAGATATAGAGGCTGAGAGTTGTGCTAGTAATATACTCATCACTCCTCTCTAGTTGAAGCCCTCTCCTACCTCTCTCCCGACAACTCCAACAACAAAAACCTGAGTGGCTCTTTGTGGCTGGCTGCTTTCTAAGATGGTCCCTAGTGATGCCCTGAACCAGATATTCATGCTTCTGTTTAAGTGTGGGCTGGGCCTAGTGAATCACTCCTAACAAATAGAATGAAGCAAAAGTGACAAGATGTTGATAATCATTGTACTGTGTAATAGACCTCCAAGACTTATTGATATATTTACCAGTTCCAAGTATGTGCAGTTAGCTAACACTATAATGGCAATCATATTGCAGTATCAGATCAATGAGTTATAACCCTTAAACTTTCACAATGCTATATTTCCATTATATATCAATTTTTTTAAGTGATAAGATACTAGTTATTTTTGAAATGGTTTACAAAAGACTGTTACTTCTGATTTGCTCACCCCCTCTAGCTTTCTCATTTGCCCACTTTTATGGAATCCAGCTGCCATGTGATGACATGTCCTGCAGAGAGGTCTATCTGGTCAGAAATTTAGGGCCAACAGCCCATTAAGAATTTGCCAAAACCACGTGAGTGAACCTAGAAACAAGTCCACCCCAGTGGAGCTTAAAGAGGAACATAGTCCCCCTGGTGAAAGCCTAGTGAGAGGCCTTGATCCAGGGGACACAGTAAAGCCGCACCTGGATTCCTGACCCATAGACAATGTGAGATGATAAATGTTGCTTTAGACTGTCAAATGCTAGAGTAATTACTATGCATAGACATATAACTGACATATATTAATACCTAAAACTAATTCTCAAAAACATAGTATATACAGTATATGTATACAAGGTCTGTCCATAAAGTATCCTATCCAGCAATGTAATATAAGAAATAAAGACATTTATTAAATAAGATAACAAGATACAACAAACATTGTACATAGGACAAGGACACCTTGATCCCCTTCAAAGTAGATACCCTGGAACCTCACACAGTTCCTAATCACCAATAGCTGCCCCATCATATTTTCCTGAATTTCATCTATGGTCTGAAACCTCTTTCCTTTTAAAGGTGATTTTAGTTTTGGGAAAAGCCTGAAGTCGTAGGGCACTAATGTGGACTGTAGTGGGACTGGGTCACCTGGGTCCCTGATCTTTGCTGATTGCAGCCCATACACATTCCACCTCCTCAGGTATTCTGCTTCTGCAGGGCTTCCAGAATAGGGATCACTTTCAACAGATTCTCAATCATCTTTGAAGCATTTGTGGCACACTTCTATTTGTGCTGTACTCATTTCATCTTCCCCAAAAGCATTCTAATCACCCAAACAGTTTCCATGGAGGAAGAATATTCAAGCTTAATGCAGAATTTGATGCAGATTCATTGGTCTGCTCACTTAGTCATTTTGAATGGCATGGCCACACAGTACACATGCTCACTCAAAATGTCTACTGCCCCCACTGACTAACACATGAAGTCGTCATTGTTCATGATGCACATTCCAGTTCGCTCTCCTTGGCTGACAGGTTACATTGATGCTGTGAAAACGGTTCTTGTTATTTTAACAATAGCTAGAGTTTTTCTGGACAAACCTCATACACACACACACCCACACACACACACATATATATATATACACATACACACATATATAGTATGTGTATACATATATACACATATACAGGGTGCATGCGATAAATTGGCAATAAAGTTGCATCTTATTTCATGTTTTTTTTTTTTGTTTGTTTGTTTTTTAAATTTCATTGTTGTTGTATTATATTCATCCCCTTTTTGCTCCCCTCTGTCCCCCTCAATGTTTATTAATCTTAAAAAACTATGTTTCTAAGATTATGATTTAATATCATTGTTTCAGATATAAAGTATTAAATTCTGAGAGCAACTGTCATATCCAAGGAATACTATGTTAGAGCAACCATAATTTCTGCCCTGTCTGCAGGATGAATTGCTAAGGAAATTGTGAACTTCAATAACCTCCCTTTAGGTACAGTTTACAATGTGAGGAAGCTGTATGATACTGATCCTGATGTCGCCACACCAACAAGGAAAACGCATAAGGTACACAAGGATTGCACAAGTCCAAATATTGTACACAGAACCCAGGAGATCATCAATGAAGATCCTGGAAAGTCAACGTGCTTCGTAGCAAGAGAACTGCAGATGTCGGATGCAAAGGTTTGCAAGATTATTGCTGAAAACATCAGATAGATATATAACTATATAATATAAATGCGTGTATACACTTAGCTGGTTGATTACTACCATTATTATTTTTATTTTTACTATAGGTTTATCTTTCTTTTTTAAACTGAGGGGATGAGGTATTTTAGGAGCCACAATACAGAGTGCCTGGTACATAATAGGCACTTAAAGTATTTAAGGAGATAAGAGTCCCTTTTCTTCAACCTGTCCTCAAAAAATTGGCTGCATATACAAATAACATTGGAGTGTTATCAGTTTTAAGAGACAGTAAAGAGAAGTAGTTAAGAGTTTGGATCAAGTCAACACATCTGAATCTCCCTGCTTGCCCCATTGTCATACCAGCCCTTAGCCACGGAATAGTCACCCTTCCTTTGAATCTGGTTTTCTATCTCTGAAATGGTAGTATTAAAATAATTACTTCACTGGGCTTCAGGGATTAAGTAAAATAAAGAGGAACAATATTGTATCTGGCACAAAAGAAGTACTTACTGAGGGTTAACAAAGGTCATGGCAATTTTCAGAGAAGTTTTACATACATTATCTCTTTTAATCATTAGACTAATCATTCTGTAGATATTGTTTACCCTTATTTCATCACATAAACAAAGTTGGAAGTTGAGGCAATTAGGTGGTTCATCAATTGTCACAAGGCTGGCTTTAGTCCAGTTGCCTGAGGAATTACTGAGTCAACTGCTTCAGTTAAATGAGATAATGATAAACAGCATCTGCCTGGCTCCTGTTTTACACTCAAATGTTAACTGGTACCTTTGGGCTATTAAAACAATAATCTAGACTTCCTGACCCTCAGTTTAGTGTCCTTTCTGCTGAATAAACCTACTTCCACATACCTGCAAGCTTGTTTATTTTTCTTATTTTCAAGATGCCAACTCTACTAATAATAGGGACAAAACTAAGACATAGAAATATGCTGATTCAAAGAAGAGTTTCTTTTTTCCAAATGTGTCTCAAGACATTCTTCAATAAAATGCAGTCTGGAAACATCCAAGCTTTAATTCCTTATTAACTCAAAAAGGGTAGATGTTTTAGTCATATTTGCTAGTCTCAAGTATTATAATCTAATTATATTGGTTTACACAACTAAAAAAATATTTATTAGCAATACAGAACATTTAAGAAGTTATGAATGAAAAGGACTTAATAATTAAAGAGACATTTGAATTAAAGTAATATTTTACTTTAATCTATTTACTACAGTCATTGGTGGATATATTTACAGTTATAGAAAATGCTTCAAAATCATTTTAGAACTCTACATTTAACATTTTCTTTTAAATATTAAAAATATGGAAATATCTGGGGATAAAAAAAAATAGTTGTACTTTAGCAATCATAAATCCTTTCTGAATGAAAACAAAATATAAATGAAGTTTTGAAATAAATAGTAGTTGCACATCAAATATTATTTTGAAGTTATATGATATAATTTCATTAAAACACCACTCACACATGAAACTTATTGTTCACTTACTTGTAACAGTCAAGACCTCTGCCCCTTTCACCTCTCCTCTACCCAAGAGAAAAACGTCCTAGTTCCCATAAAGGTGAATTAAAAGTCATTTTTAGAGCTAAAGGTAGAATTGGAAGTTAGTGCTTAAGAATATCAAAGTACCTCTTTATTACATATATGATTTTCTTCATAAATTTTATCTGATATTATAAGAAGAAAAATACCTAACACTTACTAGACTGAAGACAATATGTAAGTTATTATTCTAAACTTTTTAGAAGTGTTACCTCATTTATTTGCTACAGAAATCCTGTGAGGCAGATATTATTATTCCCCATTTTGTAGATCAACAAAATGAGTCACAGAGAGCGTTGGCCATTTGCTCAGGGACATGATTAATAATACCAGGTGAACTCAGGATTTGAACCCAGGCAATGTGAACACCAGAGTCCAAGTTTCTTACTCAGAATGCAATAGCCAGCCTAGTGGTGCCAGTAGATTTGTTCAGTGGTAGGAAAATTCCTCAACTACATACCCATGGAAATCGTTCATAGAGATAAAACACTGCCCCTTCCCCATTCCAAGCCTCCCAGAACTGAAAAGCCTAGAATCGGGCTGTGTCTGTCCCAGTTCTCAATATTTTAAGCCACCAAGTGGCACAAAATAATTACCAGCAAAGCATGAATTCATGGAAATAATGCCACATGTAACAAATGAGCAACGTCTTCTTTCATAAGATTTTTCCCCTCCGGGTGTTTAAAATCCAAATGTAAAAGAAAGTGCGTTTTGTTGGTAAGGAGTGATGGGAGGCATTTGTTTCAGCTGCCATCCCCAGGCTAACAGAGGGGCACTATCTTCCCCATGGAAAGCCCAGGCCCAGAAGGCAACAGAGACAGGTGTGGGTGACAACATAGTTTTCCAATAATCAGCCTGCGCAGCTGCATTCTTCTATCCAAAGCCCTCATGAAGCTTTGGTAAAGAATAAAAAAATATTTTCTTGAAAAATAATATGATGATTTTGTCAGACTGTGAGTTAAGACACTCTGCAATGAGGCCCAAGCTTGTGCTTACAGACTGTGGTGTGGGTTAGGAGAGAACAAAGACTTGATTATAGTTTCTGTATCCTTTTCAGCTGTCATGCGTATCTTAATGGAATTTTGTTTTTATATTATTTCTGGAGATTGAGTTGAATTTAGCATTAATAATCCTGACAGACAGAAAAATAATTTGCTGCTTTACTATGTTCTTCATATTAAGACTTTTATTTTTGGTGGCCAGTGATGATGAGTATTAAACTGAGAATGACACTTTTAGGCAATGCTCCCTTTTTCTTAGGAAAAATGAGAGATATTTTTGTAGTTGTTAGAATAAACATTTCCAATGTCTGTTATTCTTAAGAATATTACCCTGGCTGGTGTGGCTCAGGGATTGACACTGACCTGTGAACCCAAAGGTCACTGGTTCGATTCCCCAGTCAGGGCACATAACCAGGTTGCAAGCCAGTTCTCCAGCCAGGTCTGTTGCTGCAGGCAGGTGAAAGGCAACCACACATTGATGCTTCTCTTTATTTCTTCCTCGCTCCCTGCCCTTCTCTCTGAAAATAATAATAAATAAAATCTTATTAAAAAGATTCTCTCTTTATAAAATAAAAGGATATTAAACACATAGAAATTCCTATTTTTAAAAACTGGCAGGTTCACTAATTTATTTATTTATTTTAATTTAGCAAATACTTATTGTGGCTTACATCCATTATTTTAGGTTCTGGGACAGTTAGAAATAATCTAGATGTTCTTTGAACTTACATTTTACTGAGTAGAAATAATTAACAAACATACCAATCAATAATAATGTAAACTAATCAATAATTATGTAATTTTAGACAGTGCAAGTGCTATTAAAAATAATCTCAACTAAAAAATCATCCCAACTTTTTATTTCTTCCCACCCATGAAACATAGCTTTAGTATAAATTGAAAATTATAAAAGGCCACTTAACTTTAATATAAAGCTTAAGTAAGTAGTGATATATTTTTCACTGGGGCAACTTAGGATAATAAACTACTGTCTAGCAGGTATGCTAGGGTCATTTCCTCAGTCTTGGTGACAGAGTCTGAACATAGCTTGGAATGAGTTTGGTGGCATAAAGAGTGCTACCAACTCCATTAAATCCCAAGCTGATAAATGGAAAGTGTTTGTCAGTAGAATGAGAATTGTGGCTAACACAAGCAAGGTCTAAATCCAGAAATTAGACCACAGGGTGTTTGAAAACCAATCCTTTCCAAACTTCCCTAATGACATTTAACCCACCTTAATATAACCAATTTCTGACATTTTGAATACTATCTCAATGGCATGATTTTTAAAAATTTAAAAGTAAATGTATGAGCATTGTGCATGTAGTACATACTTCACTATCTGTAGGTGAAAAAAGGTTGAAATGTTCGTAACAAGTATATATTTTATAGGGCTGTTGCATAGATTAAACAAAATAGTTTGTGAGAAACCTTCGAGCTGTTCCTGGCACATAGGATTATAGTATGACAATAAAGGAGACAGGCTGCAGATTGGTGTCAAGAATGTTTGGTGAACCAAAGAATTCATATGAATGACACATGGATGTGAACTAAGAGGGGCATTGCTGGAGGAAAAGGAGTACTGGGTGGAGGGAGGCAAAGGGGAGAAAATTGGGACAAATGTAATAGCAAAATAAACAAAATATATTTGAGAAAAAGAAAAAAAGAAAAAAGGAACAGATTGAAGATGTATTTTAGAAAATAAACTGTTTAGTATTAAAGAGAAAAAAAGGAATGTTTGATGAGTGGGATTGAGGTTAAATCTCAAGTCCTGCAATTTAGGCCAGGGTGGAGCTTGCTTGGTTCTTCATGGAACAAACGTAATTTCTGGCTCAAATAAACAAAGGAGACGTTTAGTATTGTAACAATCATAGTAGGAATAGCATAGGTGACATGAAATTTTTTAAAGTCCAATTACTAAAATATAGTTTCAAGGAAAGTGATATTAAATAGAATATAAGATGGACATAACCTTACACTGAGCCATCAGAGTACTGGCAGAGTTGGTGAGTAGGACAGGATTGGTCCCAGGTGGGCTGGGCTGCAGAGGTTAAATTGCTTCAGCTGTGCAAATTTGCAGACATTTGAGCAATTGTGCTCTTGAGAGGAAGGTAGTACTGTTTTTACATGACTTCATATCTGAAGGTTTTTTCTGTGCTCTTTATTTTTCCATTGGTCTGTCTATTTTTATGCCAGTACCATTCTGTTTTGATTACTATAACTTTGTGATATAGTTTGAATTCAGAAAGAGTGAATGAGAGCCCACAGCACTGTTCCCTTCCTAAGAATCACTCTGGGTATTCAGAGTATTTTGTGGTTCCATATGAATTTTACATTTTTTTTCTATTGCTGTAAAAAATATCATTGGAAATTTTATAGGGATTCCCTTGAATCTGTAGATTACTGTAGGTAGTATAAACATTTTAACTCTTCCAATCCATAAATACAGCCTCTTTCCATTTATTGTGTCTTCTTTAAATTTTTTCAGCAATGTCTCACAGTTCTCAGTGTATGTATTTTTACCACCATGGTTCATTTTATTCTGAAGTGATTTTATTGTTATTAATACCATTTTAAAAGATAACTTTTTCATTATTTCTTTATCATATAGTTCATTTTATAGTTTATAGAAATGCAAGTTCATTGTGTCTTCTGGAATGTTACAGAATTCTTTGATTAGTTTCAATAGATTTATGGTGTCTTGTTTTTGGTGGGGTCCTTTGTTGAAGTATTATATGTTGAAGTATTTTCTGTACAAGATGTCATTAGCAAAGAAAATTTAACTTCTTCCTTTCTGATTTGAGTAACTTTATTTCTTTTTCTTGCTCAATTGACATGTCAATGCTATGTTGGATAATAGTGGTGAGATTGGGCATTCTTATCTTATTCATGATCTTAGAGAAAAGCTTTCAACCTTTTAGTAATATCATTCAATATGATGTTAGTTGTGGGTTTTCCATATATGGCCTTGATTATGTAATGCTTGTTCTAAACCCAACTCATTGAGGGTTTTGTTTTTTTTTTAATAGTGAAAAGATACTATATTTTGTCAAATGCTTCTTCTGTCCTTACTAATAGGATTTTTATCTTTCATTCTGCTAATGTGGTGCATCCCATTTATTTTCATAGGTTGAGCCATCCTGACATTTTAGGGATAATTCCATTTGATCATGGTATGTGAGTCACTGAATGTGCTTTTGAATTTGCTAGTATCTTGTTAAGGACTTTTGCATCTATTTCATCAGATATTGGCCTATAGTTTTCTTTTCCTGTTGTATCTTTATCTGGATTTTATACCAAAGAAATTCTGGCCTCACAAAATGAGTTGGAAAGTGTTCCCTCTTCTTCAATTATTTTTGAAGAGTTTGAGAAGGTCTGGGTTCAGTTCTATAAATGTTTGGTAGAATTCAGACATGAAGACACTTGGTCTTAAATTTTCTTTGTTGGGAAGTTTTAAAAAATTACTAATTTAATCCACTTACTTGTTATTTGCTGAGATTATCTATATTTTTTCCTGATTTAGACTTGGTAAGTTGTATGTTTCTAAGAATATTTCAATTTCTTTTAGGTTTTTTAACTTGTTGGCATATAATTGTTCATAATCCTTATTTCTGTGCTATCAGTTCTAATGTCTCCTCTTTCATTTCTAATTTTACTTGAGTCTTCTTTTTTTCTTTAGCAAGTTTAAAGTTTGTAAATTTTGTTTATATGATTAAAAAATAAATTCTTAGGTTTATTGATTTTTAAAAAATATTTTTTATTCTCTAATATTTATTCATCCTGGTCTAATCTTTGTTTTGCTTTTTTTCTGCTAACTTTTAGGGTAGTTCTTATTTTAGCTTCATTGCTGTAAATTTAGGTTGTTTATTTAAGATAGTTCTCTTTTTTTGGTAAATGTACATATTTATCACTATAAACTTCCCTTGGCACTGCTTTTGCTGCATCTCATAAGTTTTGGTATGTTGTGTTTCCATTTTCATTTGTTCCAACACATTTTAAGTTTCCATTTGGATTTCATATTTTACACATTTTCTGGAGTGCTTTAATTTCTACAATTTTTGAATTTGCCAGATTTTCTTGTATTATTGATAACTAGTTTCACGCCACTATAAATTGCTTTGTGTTGCAAACTAACATATGATCTATTCTGGGGAATGTGCTATGTGTGCCTGAGAACAATGTGCATTCTGCTATTGTTAGATGAAATGTTCTATAAATGTCTGTTAAGCCCACCTGGCCTAAAGTCCAATATTTCCTTATTGGTTTTATTTCTGGATGATACTACCATTGATGACAGTCCCCTATTACTACTGTACTGTTGTCCCTTACTCCCTTCAGATATAGAGTAGTATTTACACTGTATATTTAGGTGTCATGATTTTGGGTACATATGTATTTATAATTGTTATATTCTTTTGATAAATTGACCCATTAATTATATTATAAAATGACCAGCTTAGTCTCTTGTTGCAGTTCTTGGCAAAGTCTATTTTATTTGATATAGGTATAGCTAACCTTGCTCTCTCCTGGTTTCCATTTGCATGGACTACCTTTTCTCATTCTTTCACTTTGAGCCTGTGTGTGTCCTTAAGGCTAAAGTGAGTCTCTTGTAGGCAATATACAGTTGGGTTTGAATTTTTGTCCCCTCAATCACTCTATGTATTTTGATTAGAGAATTTAACCCATTTACATTTTTAGTAATCACCAATAGGTTAATAAAAAACCTTATTCTTGCCATCTAGTTCATTATGCCTGGCTACTTTGTATTTCCTTTGTTTTACTCTTCTGTCTTCCTTTGTGGATGGATGATTTTCCACAGTAGTATATTTTGAGTCTCTTCTTTTATCTTCTGTATGTCTATTATCGATTTATATTTTGTAGTTACTCTGAGGTTTACTTGGGAAAGCTTATTGATATGTCTATTTTAAGCTGATAACAACTTGCTCTGATTGCATACAAACTGTACCTTTTGACCCCCACCTCATTTTATGTTTTTGATGTTACAGTTCCATCCTTTTATATTATGTATACATTAACAAATTATTTTAGCTGTATCTAACACTTTTGTCTTTCAATACACATACCAGAGTTAAATGGTTAACATACCATTATATTACTGTATTAGGGTATGCTAAATCTAACAATGTACTTAACTTTACCAATGTACATTGGTAAAAAATTATACATTTTCCCATGCTTTCATGTTTCTAACAAGTACCCTTTTGTTTACACTTGAAGAACTTTCAGAATACTTCGTAAGGCATGTCTAATGCTAATAAACTTCTTTAGCTCTTGTCTAATTAGGTGTTTATCTCACCTTTATTTTTGCAGTATAACTTTGCTGGATAAAATATTTTCAACTCATTGTTTGTTTTTAATTTCAATACTTGGAATATATTATCTTACTGTCTCCTGAATTGCAAGGTTTCTGCTGAGAAGGTTGCTGATAGCCTTATGTCAGTTCTTTTGTATGAAAAAATTATTTCTATTGATGCTTTAAAAATTGTCTTTTTAAAATTTTAGACAATCTTATTATAATATATATTGAAGTAGGAGATTATTTTTGAGTGAAAATTTTGACATAACATATTAGCTGCATGAATTTGGATGTCCAAGTATCTGCCCAAGTTTGGGAAGTTCTCAGCCATTATTTACTTAAATAAGCTTCCTTCTCCTTTCTCCTCTTCTCTTTCTGGGACTCCAGTGATGCGCAGCTTATTTCCCTTCATTATGGCCCATGAACCCCATAGATGTGTTTTTCTTTCTTTTCATGTGTTTTTATTTTTGCTCCTCTGACTGGATAATTTCAAAAGCTCTTTCTCCAAGGTCATTGATTCTTTCTTCTGCTTGGGCCAAACTGTTAACATAGTTCTCTCTTTTTAAATGTTTTTTCAGTTTAGTAAGTATATTATTCAACTCCAACATTTCTGCTTGGTCGTTTTTTAAATGTTCTATCTTTTTGTTCCACTTCTCTTATGTTCTTATATATATATATATATATATATATATATATATATATATATATATATATTTTACTGGAAGTCTAATGTGTTCCTTTTGTGATATCATGTTTCCCTGATTTGTCATAATTCCTGTAGCCTTTTTAAGGTGTCTGCAAATTTTGAAACAGTCACCTCTTGCAGGGGCCCTGACTATTGGTGTGCACCCATGTGAATTCAGGGTCTCTCCATGGATGCATGACAGCTTTTGCTGGTGATAGGGATCAGGCCAGAGGTATTCTGGTGCACAAGTGAGCCATGTGGAGCAGATCAGTGCCAGGAGGCAAGCCCCAACCTAGTCCCATTAGCAGCTATTGGGACCCTGGCTGTCATTGTGTGCTTTTATTGCTGCGCACAATGTTGTGTTGTGGATCACACACACAATGTTGTGGATCAATCCACCAACATGTGCACAGCACTGGAAGCCAATGACAAGATTTGGCCTAGTGGTGTGCAGCTAGGGAAGTCTTTTGGAAGTGAGTCTGCTGGTGTAGGCCTGCTGAATCTGGGCCCACAAAAAATTGTGGGGTCGTTGGCTGTCTGCAGGCACTTCTATGGCTGCGGGATTTTGCAATGGCATGCACATGGCAAGACAGGGTGGTAATGAGTCAGACTGGTAGTGTGCAAGTGCAAGAAATAGCTGGAGAAGCTATTTCTGAGTGTGCACAGCAATGGAAGGCAGCAGAGGGAGTCTAGATTAATGTCATGCACTTACAAGAGCTCTTTGCTGGCTGCTTGTGCAGATCTAGAGCTCTTGCAGGTGCAAGTGTAGAAAGGGAGTAAGAGGAGACTAAGGTATCTAACATCTTCAAATGTAAACAACAGTGTGGCAAAACCAGTAACACCTGCAGTGGGCCCTTGGGGGCTGTGCTGGCCATTGGTTTCTTCAGTGGCAAATCTTCTGGGGTTATCTGCAGAGCAGGTCACCAGGAACTGTGGTCACTCCTGCTACATAGCTGACACTGGTGATGACTGCTCTTCATCTTGTTCCTAGCTACCTCCACTCCTCAGCTTTGCCAGTCTCTGGATGGAGTGAAAGTGAAAGCAGGCCTGTTTCCTATTGCTGAATTTTTAAGTTGAGCCTATATTTTGAACCCAGGTAAACTGTTCATTAACTTTCACTATTTACTCTATCAGCTATGCATTATGCATTGCTGTACCTGTATCTATCTAGCTATCACCCTTGACCATTATTGGATCTAGCACTGCTATGGATAGGCAAGTCCTTATTAATGACTACTAAATAAATATATGTATTGATATAGAAGAACCAGATACACTTTTTCAGTTAAAGTGTATGATCAGCACATAGCTTGGTCTGTGACTCATGGACTGATGGGCTTTGCTAAACTGTAAGATTTTCTGGTAACATTTTCTAATCTCTGATTCCTCCCATCCTAACACCTCTATTTTAAGTCTTTGTTGCTGTTTTGAAGTTTCAGAGCTAAACTTGAGTGTAATATATAATAAGAAAGCCAGAAGGGATTTCTATTTTTTAATTTTGTGACATGTTTGAAGGCCTAGAAAATTACCCAGGATGCCTGTTGGTCTTCTCAATTGATCCATCAGAGCTTCAGTTTCTCTGCTTTCTGACCTGCAGCTCTTTTAGTCCCAAAATACCAGTGTATCCATCTCTTTCTAATTTTCCAGGTCATTAGATAGCAGCCTTTAGAGAATCACCAGCTATCCACAAGGGACTTTAGCAGATCTACACATAACCCATTGCTAATGGAGGATCATCAGTCACCTCTTAACTTAGGTTCTAAAGTCAAAATAAAATGAGAGGCTAAATACAAAATACCCAACAATTTAGTCCAATAAATGGCTTTTATCAGCAGCATATTTTATTGAAGCCTGTAGTTGGGGATTTTTCAGGTGTTTATGTAGAATAATTCTTTAAAGACATAAATAAAATAGGAACTATCTAGAATTTAACTTTATTCCAGGCAAATCAATTCCAAAATGATTTATTAAATAGCTACTTTGTGCTTGAAACTGTTTTTTCTCTCCTTGCTTTGATATTAAAATCCAATAAATGTTAGTTCTACATCATAATTGTCAGGTTAAGAATAAAATATAATCCCTGGCTGGTGGCAGAGTGGATAAGGTGCCCAGCTAAGAACCCAAAGGTCACTGGTTCAATTCCTAGCCAGGGCACATAACCAGGTTGCAAGCCAGGTCTCCAGCAAAGTCCTTAGCTGCAGGCAGGTGAAAGGCAATGATACATTGGTGTATCTTTTCCTCTCTTCCCCTCTCTCTGGAAATATTAAATAAAATCTTTAAAAAAAAAGAAAAAGAATGAAATATAAGTCCATGAGATTTGACCAACACAAAAACCTAGTGTACTGTGGATGATAATGTTTTGATCTTTAATTTAAAAACTTTAATTTCTTTTATTAGCAGTAACAACATGAGAGAGATGAATAACTTTAAAATTTTTAAATAATTCTTATTTTTCAATTACAGTTGACTTATAATATTAGTTTCCGGTGAAACAAACTTTGTTTCTGTTCTCCTTGTTCATCTATTGTATTTTTTATATTCCACATACAAATGAAATGAAATGGTATTTTTCTGTCTTCTGTGACTTACTATATTTAGGATGATAACCTCTAGGTCAGGGGTGTCAAACTGATTCTCACTGGGGGCCACATCAGCCTCTTGGTTGCCTTCAAAGGGCTTAATGTAATTTTGGGATTGTGTAAATCTAACTACTCCTTAACAGTCAAGCAAGCCAGGTAGAAACAAAGTGCCGGGCCAAAGGTGCTGGGCCAGATAAAACAAAGTGGAAGGGCCAGATTCGGCTCATGGGCCTTGTGTTTGCCACACATGCTCCAGGTCCATCCATGTTGTTGAAGATGGCAAAATTTCATTCTTTTCTATGGTTGAGTCATATTACATTGAATATATGTACTATCTCTTCCTTATCCATTCATCTATCAATAGACACTTAAATTGCTTCCATATCTTGACCATTGTAAATAACACTGCAATGAACATATAGATGCATATATCTTTACAAATTAGTATTTTTGTTTTTTACAGATAAATACCCAGAAGTGGAATCACCGGGTCTTTCTTTGTCTCTTGTGATAGCCTTTGTTTCAAAGTCTATTTTGTGATATGAGTATTGCTACACCAGCATTGATTTTCATTTCCTCTTGCATGAAATATATTATTCCACCTTTTTTTTTTTTAATAAAATGTTGTTTCAAAGCTATAAAACATCAGTACTTAGTTCTTTTTTTTTTTTTAATTTTATTGTTGTTGTATTACATCCATCCCTTTTTTTCTCCCCTCTGTCCCCCTCCCCACCCACCCTTTCCCCCCAAAGTCAATCCCACCTGTTGTCTATGTCCATGGTTCCTTTATACTAGGTTCTTGTCTAAGCTGCTCCCCTTCTTTGCCTCTGCCTCCCCCCTCCCCCCTCCCCCTTTCCTCCTGACCACTGCAGACCTATTCCTTGTATTCATACACTTGGTTCTGTTTTGCTTGTTGTTAGTTTTGCTCATTATTGTCCCGTAATGGGTGAGAACATATGATACCTGTCCTTCACTGACTGGCTTATTTCACTAAGCATAATATTCT